>JAQQPU010022298.1:0-14088 GCA_029168905.1 Artemia sp. Kazakhstan ARC1039
GAGGGACATTTCCGGGAGCGAGATTTCAACGGGAGATTTTATACTGGTGGGATTTGACGCAGTTCCTATACACAATTCTTTTTATTTGTCTTACTATCTCTTTTGTACCCTGAACCCATCTTAGCCCTACCTATAAACCACGATTTTCGATGACCTGTCTTTTGGGTATTTCAGAATTATGAAGTTATTTTTAGCCCCGCATTTTCTTCAGCGTTGCAACGTGAAACCACAAAAATACAGAACCAAAAGTAATCAGTCTGTTGATTCCCAACAAAAGTAAAACAGTCTGTTGATTCCCAAAGACAACCATCCCTTCAAAGGAAAGTTACACCCTCTTAATTCGGCGCCTGCTATTATCAATAACTGCATACCCGTCTATGGGTTTTTTCCATTAAAAATCGAATTCCTAGTTTTCCCTAATTCCTTAAGATATATATGGTTATGTAAGTGTCCACTTAACATATTCAAAAAATCAGATTTCACTGTCCTTGGTACTGTAAGGACTCCAGTCCAATCTGTTATGACAATTTTGTTTGGTTGTATATTCAAGCGTGTTCGTGCAATTAGAGATAAACTGAAAAAGAGCAATCAATTAAAGTCACATAAAAAACAAACACAAGATGCTTCCAATCTAATTACAGTTTTGGTATATTATAGTCCAAACAAAACTACAGAATTATATTTCTAGCATAAGTTCAGATACAAGCTTCTTATGTGATACACTCTGATACACTATGATACACTCTGATACTTGCCAAAATAATCCTTTAACTTTTAGACTATAAAACCAAATAATTATGAGTATCTATATTTATGAAAAAGCTTCAAATTGAAGTCCCCTAGCGAATAATTCTCCGCCAGAGATATTAAGTCCTTTAGAAGAGACGAGCAAAGCATTAACTAAAATTCATTATTCATTAGGGAAATAAATCCCCAAAGTTTTGGAAAGCTGCAAGGAATAAATATTAAAGACCCCTTGGGATACACGGATGAGGAGAGAAGTCCTTATCAAGAGGTTTAAAAAAGAGACAAAGCCTGAAAGACAAGAGGCGAGGTACAAATATTGCCATACGGATCAATAAAAGAAGTTCAGAAGAAATTGGTGTAAAAATGTAGTTGGTTAGAATATGGCTGGTTACAGGTAGAAACTACGTAACTACTAACTTTTTCGATTTGAGTTTTAGTTCAGTCCATCTAACTGTTCTCAAGTGCCCAAGATATAAATGAGGAAAAAATCACTTTTCTCAGTCTCCCATCAAACTGTGGCAGCCATTAACTACGTGTCTTGAAACCACAAAAAAGTGGCGAGATTTTTTCCTCATTTTGAAGAAATAAGGAATGATTAAAATATTTGAGAGAAGTGTCTTACAGAAACACTAACAAGAGGAAAAAAATTCTCGAAAAAAAAAATTTCATTGAAGGTTCTTTTATTATCCAAGTATCATTAGCTTCTTCAAAGTTTTTACATTCTTCCATCCACTTTTCCCATATAGTCCGCCATCTTCTTTTACAACGTCGAGGCAATATTATTTTTCTTTGACAACTCCACGGCAACATTTTATACGCAATTGTTTTAAAAGGTGGGCATGCTAGATTACATGAACTTTAAATGAACGAAAGAAGGTTTTGAAGCGAAAAAAGCAAAATTTAAAAGCTCTTTAACAGTAACATGAAATGGAGCTAATCTGATAATACAAAATAAGAATTGTGTTGTAGCTAGTTTAGCAAGACACTGTTTCTACAATATTACCAAAAGAAGAAGAATTGAAAGACTGAATAATGTCCACACTTTCGAGGTTATTTAGCCATAAAAAAGCAATAAAAATTACATAATTTCAATTACATGATTTTAATTATGAGACTTTGGTAATAATCTCTGGGATATGATGATTACGAACTATAATTTACGGTTTTCCAGAATACTCTGTACTTGATGGTGTTTTAATTTTATTCGTATTCCTTTTTTCCTTTAAGAGCAAATATCATTTATCAATGCAATAGGGTAACCATTCCCAAAAACAATGTTCCAAACAAAATCTGACAGTTTTTAGACCAACGGCTCTCAGTAGATATTTAGAATTTGATTCACTATCGAAATGGTGACTCCCCTTTTATATTGTGGAGGATCATTCGAATGAAAGTGAATGGATCTATTAGTTTGTTCAGGTTTTCTATAAATTTAAGACTTAGATTTAGCAATAGTGCGATAATCAAACCACCTTGAAAAGGAATATCCCTGTGAAAAAATAAAACCATTTCCAGTGGAAAAATCAAAAATTAATTTTTAAAGGGGAAAATGTTATAGTTAAACAGTTTTGATGGTTTACGGACTCCATGGAAAAGAGCTCTATGTCTAACACGAAATTACCAAGGATGTAGTTGTTTTTCCATAATAGTTATTGGGGTTTCTGCTTTTCCTGTGAAATCCGTGAAAATTGAGACACATAGTATTTCCTTGTACCTACGCACCGTTGTAACTCTTTCATTGCTCATAGAAGCACAATAATACTACATCTAGCACTATCAGTCGATTTTTAGCTGTATCCAAAACAATCTCGCACCATTTCCACAATCTAGATAATCACGAAAAAGGAACTGTTTTATTTTCGTAAAACCAGTAAAGCTACTGTTAGTACTAGCGATTTCCCAGAAAAAAAAAAAAAAAAAAAAAAAAAATAGCGTGCCGTAATCTCGGCAGATCATGCTATTTTGATGATGCTGATGAAAGCTTGAAATTCTTAGGTAATGAAAATTGTTCATTTGAAAAATACGCATTTTTAAAACTTACCTATTCATTTAATGGCATATACTTCAAACAGACCAAGACATCACCTTTTGGTTCAAGTGTATTGCAATCGGCACGTTGTTGCAACTAGCAGTTTATATTCTATCTACCTGTCAGATTCTTAAAGAGTTCATTCAAATTCTCACAGAGATATCATTCAGATAGATTTTTTGGGGGGGGGGGGTAAATATGGATAAGCTTTTGCAACACGCAGATAATATCACCGATGATGGACTTGCTTTACTATTCGCAGACGACACGGCTAATTCCGTCACAGGTTCAGATGAATCATCCGTCAGAGAAAACCTCTGTTTTGGTCTAAAGAAGCTATTGCAGTGGTTTGCTGACAACCTCATGGTGTTAAACTCTTCGAAGACCCATTTTATCATCTTCTCTCGAATTTCACATGCCGTACCGTCGATTTCCCAAATATCTGTCCGTTTTAACGGAGAACTAGTTACCACTGCCAGGAAGGAGTCTTGTAAGTATCTAGGGCTAACAGTTGATGAAAATTTATCTTAGAAACTTCATCTTGATAGGCTAAGGATACAGCTAGGAAGCCGTGTGGGGTTACTGCGGTATCTAAAATTCCACCTCCCTTTCCCTGCTCTTAAGTCAGTTTATTATTCTCTAATCCATTCTTATTTTAATTATTGTTCGATTGCTTATTTAAATACTTTCAAATCTCTAATTAAGCCCCTTCAACGTCTTCAAAATAATTCCCTTCGTACATTAAAAGCACTCCCTCCTTCCCCATCTTCCCTCCCCGATAAATCCCCTACTAAGAGCCTTTATACATTTTTAAGAATATTGCCAGTTGATCTAGTCCTTCCTGTACATTGTGTCCTTTTCAGACTAAAACAAATAAAAGAATTATTACCATTGGCTTTAAATTTTAGTAACTTCTCTTTACTTTCTTTTGTCCAGAATAATCATTGTTTAAGAAGAAGTTCAGCCAAATTACCTAGCCCTAGAATTCGAACTGAAAGATCCAGATTTTCTCCTAAAGATTTTCTGTGGAATATTTATGAAAGTAATATAGATTCGCGTTTTTCTATTCCAGTCTCTAAAGCTAAATTCAAACTATATCTAATAAGCAATTATAGATAACTGTTTATTTATTTGAAGTCATGTTGGCCGGTGGCACCCTGATGTTGTCATGTTGTTGAGGTGTGGGCTGTGGGTTCAGTGTGGTATCTCATTTTCTTCCGAGTATATCTAGCGTATTATTATTTCTTTTCATCATTTGTTATTATTATTATTATTTCTTTCTTTTTTTTTAGGGTGCCTGTTTTCGAGTATAACTCACTCTGTAAATATTTTCTTTTCCATTGATTCATATTGTAAAAGTGTTATTTTGTCTTGTAGTGATTTAATGAGAAATTAAATGAACTTGAACTTGAATAAATTAAAGTCATCATAAACTACACAAAGTAACTTGAGTTTTTCACATGTCAGTTTTTATAAATTTTGCCGTTGTTAACGTGAGCACCATTTGCATTTTGGAAAACTCTTGTTGATATTACGTGGCACCAGGCAGCTTAGCGTGAGCTACTGACGCTATTCAGTGAAGAAATAACTCTATTTTAGGTCAGCGCAAGAGGTATATGGCAGCGGCAAACGTGAATATCAAAGGGAAAAACTTGTACTAGAAGTAACGTTGCTATGCAACGAATCACTACAACAGTAGTTACGTAACGTTTTATCCCCTTAAGCTTCTTCCTTATGAGATACGCATCGACTGATAACAAATAATCTGTGGCCAGGAAGAAAGAATCAGAAGCACGCAAAACTGTACATATCTTAGAATCTGCTTTATCTTATCGATTTTCTTCCAAGATATGCAACCTCAATTTGGGAGAAATTACATGCAAGCAATGGAGGAAAAATCTTTTGCTGAGAGGAACGGAAACATTTCAAATGAATGTGAATACTTTGTAGTTAGTGTCAAAAGACGTACCCCAATTTTGTACATTTAGTTTTCTGTACTTAAAACGTCAACAAGTCAGTCAGCTTTTGCGTCAATAGAAAAGCTGCAACCAAAGACCTGGTACTTCAAAATTTTAGCAGAATCACGCCAAGAAACTTGGAATGAGTTGGATGTCCATAGATGGCATGAACGTGATAAAGCCAAGTATATCTAACTTCTTGTCAGGGGCGGATCCAAGAGAAGCTTTTAGGGGTACATGTCCCTCCCCCCCCCCCAAGAAAGTCAAAAGTTACACTAAGTAAAGGGGTGGAGGGGAAAAAATACGAACGGGGGAGTCAAATTCTTATCAGTACCCCCATCCAAACATTAATCGTGTATCTGCCCCTGCTTCCGGGAATAGTTTTTAAAAATCGAATGTTCGAAACTAGGTAATAAATTTAATGAATACAAGGTCTTTAACGAGATCTTCGTTACTTAACAAGATCTTTACATCTACAAAGGAATTACGTTTTGAGATTGCTTAAAACACCTTTATTTCGTACCTAAAATATTGTAAAGTCATCAGCTATATGTCAAATATAAATAATCCAAAATGACTGACCAAATGACACACCAATTTGCATTAAGTAAGTGATGCAGATATCTTAATGCAAATACCCAATGCCAATAGATAGTTCCTAAAAATACATTTTATAGACTTGGGAGGGACAGTTGAGGAGCCATTTACTGTAATTACTTAACACTTTTTTTTTTTACGTTGTCGGAAAAAGAAGTTTCTCAAAGAAAATTAAAGAGCCATATTACAACCTAAGACAAGCAGACACGAAGTCTTATAATAATTCAAACTTAAAATGAACAGAAATAAATATCAATAAATACATGAAGAAAAAAACGAACAGGAATTAAAATAAATAATCACATTAGATACAAAGAAAGCAAATCCTGCTACAGATCAATAGATGAACACAAAAACAAACAGAAATTGAAATTAACGAACATAAATTACCACAAAAAGAAGTAGGGGTACCACCCCCTAAACCTTCTGAGACCAAAAGCGGAATTTATGCTTTACTAAATGCCTTTGATTTACCTAGCTGCTAAGACATGAATAGATTCTAATTTTCAAAGAGACTTTAAGTGCAAAAACATTCAAGTGGATCGGTTTGATAGTAATTTTAGCCATTCCCCTAAGATAAAATTTGAAGTCCTCTTTCTCCTCACCCTTCCTTCTCCTAAACTACCTGAAAGTTTCATTTCCCTCCTTCAAGCCATTCCTGAGATATTGCAGATATCGTATATTAATAGCCTGAAAGCACAGAGTTTCTTTTGGTTTACCTCTAAGCTCTTCCCCGAGTCATAGTTGAATGTTGTCTTGTCCCTCCCTTTCAAACTAACTGAAATTTTCAACTTGATAACCTAAGCCATGCCCAAGATAATGCAGATACACCATTTTGATAATATGGCAACACATAGTGTCTTTTTTTTTAATTGTGGAGCAAATACAAGACTGTATTTGCCTTGTATTAGACCTTCCCCCAAAAGAAAATTTGACATCCCCTTGCCCCAATCTCCTCCTCCTTTTCCCAAAAGTTCTTGAAAGTTTCGACACCCTCAAGCCGTTCTCGGGATATGGCAGATGTGCTATTTTGGCGACCTGGATGCAAAGAGTGTCATTTGGTTTAACTCTTCCCTGTCACTGAAATTTAAAATTTGAGGTTCAATTTCCCCCTGATACCCAAGCTGTTCCAAGGATATCGCTATTTTGATAGCCTGGAAACATATAGCGTCTTTAATTTACCTTGCTGCTTAATTGTGCATAGGTTGTAAATCCATAGGACTTTATAGTACAATTTGCACCATGTTTTAGGAACACTTTTGAACAAACCAGGAACATATAACTAATTTTCTCCCTCAAGTTCCTCCAGTTTTAGGTTTCTGTTGCCGTTAAGTTGGACAAATTGCGATTTTGAACATGTTCCCATTTTACTCATTTTTGTTGCTACTTTTTGCAGTGATGAACTTTTTCCTTTCCAAGTTTGAAGAGAGATTAAAGTACGTAGACGACCTGTCAGAAATCAAGAAATATCTCATTGAAAACTCTCACTCAGTGTCCCTATTCAGCGATGCTATGATTAACGTTTTTAGAGATCAATACGCTATTTATAGTCTTCAAGTCAATGAGCAAAACTAAAATCCTTAGCTTTAATTCCCTGAGGAAGGATTTCGTCTGTCCTTCTTCACTGTACATATGTGCACCTTCTACTGAGATCCTAGGTGTCCCATTCTCCGATGACGGCTCTTTCAGTGTCCATGTTGAGACAATCTTTAAAAATGCAAATTCAGCAATACTTACCTTAATGCGTTGGTTTGTTTTTCATTGCACAACTGAAGCCACTTACCTCATACACATCAGACGGATTTTCAAATACGTTCGTCTTATATAGAGCCCACAAGTCAATAGCACAGGTTACTTACATGTTCAACTTCAGTCATTACAGAAAAGAGTTGTTAAGCTGCTTGCCCCGGTTTTCCTTGAAGTTGAAATCTCTGGATTGAGTTGGGTGTTTAATTGAGTTGGTGGAATAATGTAATACTACCTTGCCTAGCTGGTGATTTTTGGGATTGTTAAGGTGGGTGACTGGATTATGAATTTTTTTTTCTTTTTTTTTAGTGTGTGTGTGTGTTGAGTCTCTTGGGGGTGTAAATGAATTTTATTGAAACGGATTTTTTTTATGTATTTGTTTTATTTTTGTTTCTCCCTTATTTTTTCCTGGCCATAGAGCCTTATGGGACTATGCCTATGACCTTATGGAGACTATGTTGAAGTGTTTTTGTTGTAAATTTATTGATGAATAAACTCTGAACTCTGAGAGTTATTCAATGTGACGCTTATTAGAGGCTATGCATCAACATTGTCTTTCTTACCGACTAACGTCCCTTCGAACGCGTCACTTTAGTTTACTACACAAATTTGGCCAATTTCCTTTAGCAGCGGTAAACATAGAAATATATTACCGCCACTTATGGCGAAGAAGACAAATGCAAGATTCAACGATAGATGAAAACTGCCTACCATTCAAACAAAACGCTTCTCAAGTTCATTTCTGCCTTATTATGTATCAATTTCTTTAGCCGTGATAAGGCTAAATTAAGGCGAAATTTTCCTATAATCTTTATATCCTAATTATTTGCTTTTGGTAAATATTATCTGCATGAAAAATTTAAAAAATCAGAATCTTTTTTATTTATACAAGCTGTCGTAGTCAAGAATAATTTTCAACTAAAGCCATTGAATGGAGACTAATGATATATCTATTTACTTCCTATTTGATTTCGTTTCTGTACAATACTTTTATCCTTACTTCAATGCTCTTTCCAAACATAATACCTTCTACTGTAGCAATTGTATCTCAGTCTCCCCCCCTTTTTTTTTTAAATACTATCTCAATAAATACTACTACTCAACGCTCGCGGATCCCAGTTTATTCTTTTGTCTTTTTTTGCGGGAGTAAAAAAAAAACCGCACAAACCTTGTATATAGCCTTGAACACGCCAGTATTATAGCAAGTACTATGGTAGGTGGCTCCACTGATTATAAAGAATAGCACAAAGGAATGGAAACCGCAAACTGAAGCAACAGATAGGGGGGGACAGTCTCCCCTTGGGGCAACAGATAGGCCTAGACTATATACAAAAAAAATTGTAATTTTATGGTTTTGTCACTATTCTTTTCAGCAATTGGTCCATTATACTAAGTGGTCCAGTGACGGTTGTGGCCTCTCTTGCGCCCATTGAAAAATCTTGATTAGCATCCTGTCTCCCAAAATTTTTACAATCAAATTTTAACAAAATTTTAATTTATTAACAAAATGTATTACCATTCATGTCATCTTGAAATAACTCTTTGGTTAATTTCGGATTAAATTTTTAAAAATATATTAGACGAAGGAAATCTCAGAAAAAAAATCTTTGGTATTTTCTTTGCTGCATTTCATAGCCAAAACGAATTAAACATTGACATTCCTTATATTGCTCCTTCTAATGAGGCTTTATAATGGGTTTGTATGTGAAAGAGTACGTAGACATTTCAAAAAGTCTTCGTATTAAAAGAAACATAATGCAACTTAAGCACATACCATAATTTCTTACGTACCAATGGGAAAGCCCCTTTAACCTTCACAAATTTCACACTCTATATGCTGAATATTTTCCTTTTCTTTACAACCTCAAAAAGTAATAGAGAACTCTGAAAGTAATACATATTTCCTTAGTTTTAAATGTCAAAAGTAGATCTTCCCTTGCAATAACTTGATCGTCCACTTTATCGTCCAATTTTGCTTGTCGTCCACTTTAACTTCATCTCAATGAAACCCATTCTCCATAAGTCAAAGACTCATTTCATCAGGGATGAAAGCTGTTGAGTTGTAGTTGTAATTAATTCATTTAAATTGGGAGTTTGTCTTTTCGAACTACAATTTATAATTATTGCTTTAAAAATTATAGCCTTTGAAATTTTAAATGGACCTTCACTGTCATTCCGTCAATAGTACCGGATCTATTAATAACATAATTTGGAAAGCATTATTGCCAAGTGCACTATCCAGACAATCGAGTCAAGTAATATCTCCTTTGGCAGAAGAAAGACAGGAATTTATTTTAGTTCTCCTATGTGGGAGGCTTATAAATTAAGTTACTTTACCTGCAGTAATTCAAAATCCGTTATTTGAACTTCCGTAAAGCGTAGGTTTGTAACCTATCTCCTTGTATTATACAAGTCCCATTAATCGGTCCTATTCGTTTTTCTTATTTCGTTCTCAAGACATTAGAAGTTTTTTCTTTTTTAACTGCGTTACATCTTCCTTTCTCACTCGCAGAAATTTTGGAATAATGGAACTTATGATAAACAAAAACATTCTTGCCGAATCTTAGACGCTTTAAAAAACAATTCTTCTTGTAAAAACAACTGTTTCTTATTATTGACATAAAAAAAACGACTTAAGTCGATTCTTAAGTTTTTCTGCAATCCTTCAAAATTTATATTATAATTTTATATATATAAAACTTATATTTATATAAGGCCGTATCCATAGGAGGGGGAATGGGGTTTAAACCCCTCCCTCCCTGAAATGTGTGTCCGACTCGTAAAAACTTAACAAAAGCAATATAAACCAAATTTTGATGCGTTTTTTTAATTTTTTTTTGTGAGACCCCCCCCCCGAAAAAATCCTGGGTACGACCCTGAAGATAAGGCATTTTGATTTACCAGGCGGACCTCGGATAAGCCCCCCTCCTTTTCATAGTACCACGGCTGACTCTAAGTAAACCGGAGACATGAATAAGAAAGCGAATGTGGTCTTGAAGGAAGCACAGGCAATAGTGTCGGGACATACGTCCACGCCAAAGTATAAACACATACTGAACAAGTACTGACAAAACCTATCCTCTACACACAAAAAAGTGACCCTTTGTCTGCGTCTCCGGAGACGATTCCATACCTATGCGAACCTGGCGACTAAATCACAAGTTCCGTAGGTGATTATACTTGTTCCGTAAAAGCTGCATTAAATTTAATTTATTGGCTCGGATCCATTAAGTAGTAAAACATTTTCCCTCTAGAGGCGCTGAGGTACGCGGGGTCACTTTTGGAGAGTTTTGACTGTAATTGTTCAGTAGATGATTATACTTTGGTCCACGCATGTGTACAACAAATAGCAAACCATCACTTGCATTTTACCAATCGACTCCTTCAATGAAACAACATCATTATAGCTGATTAAGTTTTAAATAATTTACACTGAAATACACGAAGTTAATAATTAAGATAAACAGAATTATATAATTAAGAAACTTTGACCCTTTTCTGACCCGAATAAAAGGTCTCCTTTGGACAGCACTGTTTATATGTAAATTTTCCAGATTCCAAATTCTGGGTTTTGCGTGCTTTAAAAAATCAGCGGTGAACTTCGTGATCACTGAGGTGAAGCAAGGACACACAGAACAAAAAAACAAGATTCAGAATTGATTAACATACTAATAATGACATTTCAAAAATAAAAACTATTTATAGCCTTATACAAACCTACAGGTAACTTCAAGAAGAAGCACGGCGATGCTCAGAAATGAGATATTTTTTCACCCGGTCGAACTATTTTCTTGTGCTAATAATGTTTTAAATTGGCTAAGTAGGCCTTTCACCAGTGGTGTTAATCCAAGGAAATTTACGGAGGGGGAGGGGAGAATGTATTTTCAATATCTAGGAGGGGAGGAATTCGTCTTTTTTCGATTTTTTCAATGATATCGGGAGGGGAGGAGAAAAAAACCTAGGGAGACAAAGCCCCCCCCCCCTGCTCCTCAATCGATGCTATTGCCTTTCAAACTGGATCACAGTCTTTAAAAATGTAAAGTTGTTTCTTTTAGTGGATTATTCTTAGATGACCAGACATGGACTGTTTAGCATACTTACGTTAAATACCTAAACGTACATAATAAGTTAAGTCTGACCACTGTTATTCAACCTCTTTCGACACCAAAGTCTTAGGAGAAAAAATTGCGCAGAAATAAGAAATAAAATTTGAGTTACTGGCAAAAGCTCTCAGATGCAGTGGCTTCAATTCACGGAAATGTAGAACGGAAGGGGGATGTATTTTTCAAAATTACACTTCATCTTGAAAAAGTTTTTTTTTCGAAATGTAGTGGGGAGGAGAATACCCTACCCCTACCCAGATAACAATACCCGTGCTCAGATAAAAAGAAACATTACCTTGTTCATAGAACTCTTCAGCTATTCGGTAAGTCCATTGTACATGCAATGACCTTTTTTTGCACGGTCCATTGATATCAGCCAATTTAATACAGAGTTGCATAGCTAGTAATCGATCGGTTTCTTGAGTCCAATCAATGCCCGGCGCGTCCTCTTCGTTGGCCTAAAATTCAGAATACATTGAATAGCCAAAAAATAAAGAGACTAGATTTACATTACATAATATAAAGCTAGGGATCTTCAGCGACTGTCTTGGTTTTCATGGTTAATACGCATTCTTCTGCATTTTAAGCGTCTATAATTATTTTCTGTGAGTAAGTCTGTGTGAGTAAGCCTAATTACTCTTCATGGCTCACATTTACAGCAGTAATTTCCTGTAATTCCTGTTTCTTTTAGCTTCGAATAGTGGAGCATGGGCACCCATAAGCTGAATTCCAAGGGGGGGGGGGCTTACCTGGTCTAATTGGCACTTTTAATGCTATATAATAGAAACCCCCAAAAAATATATAATAAATAAGGCAGGATCACTCAGCTAGGAGGGGGCTGACATCCCCTCCTGCCCCCCTTATGGGCGCCCATGTAGTAGAGGACTCTTCAATGTTTAAGCTTTCCTTCCAAATACGTCTTGAAGCGTGCAACAATTCTCATCACAAACGGTATTTTATTAAGCTTCACTAAAATAACTATATGCCCCCTCCTTCTCTTGCCATTAGCTTTCATTTTAGCTTTGAGGACGAGCATAATACCTAAGAAAGGAAAATAACATTTACGTATTGTAATATCCAAAACATACGTCGGCGTTGCTAATCTTTTTCCAGAAAACATGAAAAAACCTTTAGTTTTGCAAACGGCAATCTGACTACCCTTCAATCCGATTTTTTTTTTCCATCCGACTACCCTTCAAGGAAAGCAGCAGGCTATAGCATATTTTGGCACATATAGAATGAATAACATCTCCGGGTGGTAAGCTGAATCGAATGGTATATTCTAGGAAATCCTAAAGAAATTATTAGTATGACTAAACACGCTAAAAAAGTGAAACTCTGATCAACTTTCAAGGCTTCCCAAATGAAAAAAGTTATTTTAATAAGAGAAATGCTAATAATAATATTTCATGAAATACTAGTAATTTGTACTTGCCAATGAAACTCATGTTTGTCTATCAAACTCATTTCCAGAATTAGAGAGAATGTGACTAATAAACGAAAAAAGTGAGACTCTGATCAACTTGCGAGGCCTCCGAAAAAAGTTCTTATAATAAGAGAAATGCTAATAATGATTTTTCACAGAATACTGGCAACTTGTACTTGTCTACTAAACTCATGTTTATCTATTAAACTTATTTGCAGAATTAATGAGAATTTTATTCCGTCGTCCAGACCGTAGTCGTAAATCCTAATGGAAAGTGTAATGGATTAAGAATAGAAATGATGTTGTTGTTTTTTTTCTACGAAAGAAGCACGTCAGTCCCACTTGCACCTAAAGCAGGTAAGACGTCCTACCTGCATCCCTGAGAAGTAATGAAGCGTGGGATTTGACAGTTTTGGACCCTCAAGAAACCTGTTTTCTCCAAGTCTTAGCAGCTACTATATCTATGAAAAAAAAGTCTCAAGGACAGAGTGTAGAAATGTTGTGACGCGTTTAGAGGGTTCGGTTCCAGTCCGATTGATATCGTGCTGTTCCACAGCTATCTAGACGCCGGAAGTCTAGAAGTCATCTGGCATCCATACCTCTGGAGGTTGCCAGGGGCGAATCTCCAGCATTTTTGTTGGTGGGGGGGGGGCAAGAGGGGTCCATATCTGGATAGTCAAAGGGCATGGGATGTATAATATTTTTTCTCTCCGCATTATTCGGAGGAAACTGCCCTCCTTGCCACCCCCAAACGACGGCCCTGGAGGTTGCCTGTTGTTCTAGACACCGCTGATCTAGTTTTGGTTACTTTCTGGATTGGACAGGAGCAACTCTAATAAGCATGAGTTTTTCTCTAATTTTGACTTTGATTTTTACTTTTCATTTCAGCCTTACTTTATCTTTATTCCTTTTAGATTCCCATTTGTTTTCACTTCTTTTTTGTTTTACTTCAATTTGTCTCCTTCAATTACACTGTTCAAAATATTCCGGGGTATATTTGTCTTCTGTGAATTCCACTTCTTGTATTTTTCTCTGGAATTCTGGCCGGCAATTTGTTCTAAGACTAGATATGCTCCTTCTAGTAGTCAAAACAATCGTTCGAATATGACATTTATTACTGAACATTTCGATTAATTATGAATGACGTAAATACCTCATTTCAAAAGGGGATCCCCCTAAGATGCTACGAAAAATCATGTGACGTCAAAATGGGTCAATTGATTACCTTGCTCAGTATTGCGATCAGTTGGCAGACTTGATCGCTAAAAAAAGACATGGATCCTTGTTATTGCTAATTTCTATCTGTCGAACCTTGGCTCACATTCAAAATCGTAGAAAGGAATTGTGAGAAAAGGATAAAATATGGCATCAGCTGATTTTAAGCTCAATTTTGAGAAGAAAAAAAACTTGATAGCTTTGTAAATATTAAATGATTAAAACGATTCAATAACTGAGCTAATTTTTGTTGCAAAAACTTTGAAT
>JAQQPU010022300.1:0-14087 GCA_029168905.1 Artemia sp. Kazakhstan ARC1039
CTCTCAAACTGGTGTTTAAAATCGAAGACTCTTAAACTGGTGTTTAAAATCCCTCTTTTGAAAACTCCCCTTCCCAGTCACCTTTGAAAGTGGGAACAAAACAAAAAAGTTTTGAAAAAGTACTAAGTAAAAAAAATCATTCAAATGCAAAGCTGATTCGTTAATGATAGATAGTAGTTATTTTAATCTCAATAATAAAATTAACTAAGAAACAAATTCTTGGGAATTATGAAATAGCTCTTGATTATGAGAAGAAACCTGGACGTGTCTTCTTTTTCTCTCTTTTTTTTCTCCAGCACTAGCGGGTCGCTTGAACATCGTTGGGGCGCCGAAATGGGTAACCATCCGTGGTTCTCGGAATTAGTGGTTTATTTCCTCTACTCAATAAATGCGGGTGTCATTTTCTGGTTGACCTTATATGGATTGACCCAAACAATAGGCTTTATGTAACTTCAAAAATCAAACTGAAAGAGCTTTGGGAACCGGTATAAAATCAGAGGTATCACTTGCCCCTCGACAAATCTTTACTTCAGCACTAATTGAAAAGCTCATAACTTACATTAAACCAAAAAAATATTTTGTTGGGTCATGAGACTGGCGATAGACTCATTCCTGAAAGATTTTTCAATTTGGAAAAGTTCTGTGGTTGCCCAAATTTGTAATAGAAGTTAGAAACCGCGATTGAAGTGAGAAGCAAATGTTGAGCTTCTAATCAGTGCTGATTCAAACTTGTTCTCGTGCCTTGGGTTGAGTTGTATCCAACATGGCTTGATTTAAATGGGATTGAGTTACATAAGTGTTGAGTTAAACGGGGAGGGGGGTGAGTCAAATTGGAGCTGATTTAAACTTTGGTTCAGTTGAACGAGGGTTCAGCTAAATGGGTTGAGTTTGCATGGGGTATCAGTTAAATGGGGTTGAATTGTGCGTAGATCTAGTCACATGGGGTTGAGTTGCGTGTGGATCTAACCACACGGGGGTCCAGTCGAATGGGGATTCAGTTGCACGAGAGTTCAGCTAAATTGAGTTGAGTTGGGCGTGGGTTGAGTTGCACGCGGGTCTAGTTAAACTGGGGCTCATTTAAATGTATTGCACGGGGTTCAGTTGCATGAGCTTCAGTTACACGAAGGTTCAGTTGCATCCGTGGCTCCCAACGTGAAGCGCAGGCCCAACCGATAGGGCATGATAATATTTTGCTGGGTCAGGGACAGAACATGCACCCTTTGGCTGTCTATACTTTTGAGCCTGCATTTTGAAAAAAAACGAAAAAAACATTGTTAATGTGAATAAAGTTACATTCAAATGCATTTAGAGAGCAAAAACGATGCATGATAGTATTGCAATGGCATCATACATTATACTTATTTATTTATTGAAAAACCCCTCAAATCAACATACAACAAGACGGAGCACTTGAAAAAAAAAAGAAAAAAAAAGAAGACACAAACTACAACAAACTGAACCAACAAAGAAAACGAATCACTGATTCACTGAATGAGCAGATGGGACCATTCGTGTTGATTCTTGCGTATTTTTCTATTATGCTTCGCTATTCGTCTAGCGATGGCGATGTCAGGGTCTGCGACTTTAAAATTTTTAATTACATTAGAATTCCTATACCACGGAGGTAGACGAAGCAAATATTTCGCAAAACGAAAATACATCACTCTGATTATATTTTGGTCAGTTTTAGTGAGAAGTTTCTAGAAGGGCGTGGCATATAAAATGTGAGGAAGAGCGATGGCGTTATACGAGCTTGCTAGAAGCGGCCGGTTGAATCTGAGTTTGCAGGATACAACTGAAGCGTAAGACGCTGAAATTCGTCGTTTAAGCTATTCGAGGAGAAGTTTTCGGGTGTGACGGATAGACGAACCTATGGGTAAACCTAGATAAATGAGGAAATCCACTGGCTGGACAGAGCTAGAACCAAGGGCAATAGTAGGAACACAAAAATCAGTTTTCCAATTGAATAGGACGATTTCCGATTTTGAAGAGTTGAACTGAAATCCAACTTTAAGATATTCGGTTTCAAGAATTTCGAAGATTTCAATTCTCCGCTGAAGGGTTCGGCTAAGATTCAGGATGTCGTCTGCGTAACATACCGAAGACAAGTTAGCAGATGACAGAATCAGCGAAGATGGACATTGATCTTGGGCATCAAGGACACAGTTATTGAAAAGGTTGGGAGAGGTGACTGTTCCTTGACGTGCTCCTTTCTTGACTGGAACTAGTCGGGTGCGTGGAATGGAGGTCAAACTCTTGTCAGGAGGTAGCTTTAGTCGGATCCGTAATCTATAATACAGATTCCTGAGAGAAGGAATGACAGCTAGATTCAACCCACGTTTACCAGCCTGCAAAAGCATCGCGGCATGGATTAGAGAGTCAAATGCACGTCTAATGTCGTGTCCTGCCAAAGAAAGGCTGTCTCCAGAAGATTCGGCATCTATCAAGGCATTAGCAACGACTGTTAAGGCATCAGGACATCCAGTTCCTCGCTTGAAGCCGAGCTGATGCGGAGGAGTGTAGCATACTTTTCGAGTTCCTGTATAAACAGTAACTCGAAGAGCTTGCACAGTGACGTAGCTACAGTTATCGGACGGAATGCTTTACATTGAGTTTCAGATTTTCCCTTTTTAGAAATGGGAGTCAGATCTCCGATACAGAAAGAGGCAGGAACAATCCCTCGAGAGAAAATCATCTGCATAAGCAGAGAGAGATGTGCCGCGAGAAGTTTACCTCCGTTTTTCAAGTGGATCGCACTGACTTCGTCAATGCCCGATGAGCCTTTCCATTTGAGTCTACAGATGGCATCTTCAACAGAGTAGGTACTGACGATAAAATCTTCATCGGGATGAGAAGATAGAAACTGAGCTAAGGCAGCCTCGTAAGATTGTTCGATGGAGGGGTCAGGAGCTGAGAACTCCGATTCGTAATGGGCATACCATTCATCTTCAGGGATGTCGGCTGGGGATGGTGACGAAGAATTTTTTGCAGAACGAGAGACAAACTTGAAGATCATATTTCTATCTTGTTTGGCACGGGCAGTATAACGATTGACTAGATTTTTCCGATGCCGAGCCAGGACCTTAGAAAACTTTCGCTTCGTGAAAATCCGTATGTTGTTCACAAGACCTATATTCGGACGTCCACACTCTTTCCATAGTGAAAACCAAAATTTTGCTTGACTATATGAAATGACGAGATCTGGATTTGACGACCACCCGGGAATGATTCCTTTTCGAATTCGTTGCAAAGGAACAGGTTGTTTTTCTGCGAAGCGGAGAGCATGGCAGATTTCTTCGCAATATATATCTAGACAAATCGAAACCTCTTTTTGAGGTAACTGGAGTGACTTCTGAAGGAGATGAAATGGGACGTTGATTTTATTCAGGACTGAATGTACCGACTCGATGAATAGGGCTTGATCAATTTTCGACCAGTTACGACGGTGTCGAGGTGCTGAAGGAGCAAGAGGTGTGGTTTGGTGACCAGAAGATGACATACCGACAGAGCAAGTTATGGGAAGATGATCGGACAACTGATAATCAGACACAACCTTTACTATATCCGCTCGCAAATCTGACGATACTACGACGTGGTCCAGGTTGGAAGTTCGCGAGGACGTGTGAAAATACGTAAAATCAGACGATTTATCTAAAACACACAAGAAATCACTAAATAAGCCCTTAACTAGGGTTGTACGTGGTGAAGCTTGAGAATTCGGCTCGGATAGATTACAATTAAAGTCACCGGCTATAATGCAAGGTAAACCTAAGTGCCGAATTTTGTCTATACGTGAACCTGGTTTTTCACAAGATAGCGCAGATTTACGTTCAGACTGGTCATTATTGTAGTCTGTGGGAAGATACACACTAATACACACAGAACAATTCACTCTCACAGCTAGATAATAATCATTTGCTTCGAAGATACTAGAACGGAGAGCGGATTTCACAAACGTAATAAGTCCACCCGAGGGTTGGCCTCTATTGTTCAGCTGTCTAGCGGGTACACAATCAAGCTCAATCACCTCAAGCTCAAGTATGTTCAGACCATGTTTAGTAACAAAATGTTCCTGGAGACAAATCACACTAAACTCAGAAAGGAGGCTCTCCAGAACCGGTAGTTTATTAATAAAAGAGCCGTTTATATTCCACGATAAAATAGTTAGTGATGAGGCCATTAGTTCGAGGGTTTACGGTTTTTCGGGCACTTCACACTATAGCAAGTATGACCCTGCTTCTTGCAACCAACGCAAAAGGCTGCCTTCTGACACGGGGTATCGGACGTAGATTTGTGGTCGGCAGAGCCGCATTTGGAACATAATGAACCGTTCTTACAATCTGCGGCTAGGTGACCGATTGCGTGGCAATTAAAGCAGCGCCAGGCAAGAACACGAACTCTTCAACTGGGAGGCGTTCATATCCGATTTTCACTGAAAATTTGAGAAAGGTATCGAGGTCATTTCATGTCGGAAAGTAGACCTTAAATGTTCGAGACTTGCCACACTGTAGGGTTTTATTGCACTTGGGGATTAGCTATTTAAGAGACTGTTCGTCTAGATCCTCCGTCACTCGCTTGATCGCAGCTAAAAAAGCAGGTTTCTTGAGGGGGATGTTGAGCGACAGTTTTGCACGTTTAGCTGCATTTACTATCCGGCTCGCGGTTTGCTTGGAACGAACCACGAGTTTCCACTCGGTATTAGAGCGGCGTAACTCGGTTATATCGCCGTCTGGACATGGGCACAGTTTGTGGATGAATGCTTTGCGTTCGCTTGGGCATTTTAAGTCTGTTGGAGGGTCTTTGAGTATCACAGAGTAAAGCGGCCTCGGGGGTGCGGCTTTGGACGATTGAGATTTATCTGGAAGGGTGACTGTAGAGCGGCTAGTATTTAGCATAAATCCATCCAATTTTCTGGAGAGTTCGTTTACTTTGGATACCACTGTAGCGTGAACTGCCTCACCGATGGCAGGTACTTCACACGGACTAAATATCACAAATTTCGGGATCGGGACATTTTGCTTTGCCGTAGAGACTAGCGACTTGCACATATCAGTAATGTTGTCCTCATCTTTGGCATACGAAACCATCCGCCTTTGAATGTCCAACTCGCTGTGAAGGGTCTTCTTAGCTTGTATGATTGTATCACGTTCGAAATAGTTTATTCCACTTTTCACAATCTGATCGAATTTCACCCCTTCAGTGAGTGATCTGCTCAAAAAGTTCAGAACTGGGTTGAATACCAGCTTTTCAGTCATCACTATCACACAAAAACAGCCAAAGTCCACTGAATCACACAATACTAGGAACAAGGGAAGCGTCGGGACCCGCTCACCAATTCCCCGCAATTTAAGGGTAACTAAATACCGGCAGGTACATACGGTGCTTGCGGCAGGAACCCTCCCCTCTTCTGCTTATTGCCTAGTATATGTTATCAGTATCGCTGCTGTGCACAAAGAGTACAATCCTCTAAGGTAATAAATCTTTCTGTCTGAATCTCAGTACTTACTAAGTCACCAAATCCCAAGGGAATTTAATTCAATCAGCAAAAATGTCAATAGCAAGTAAATAAAATAAGCCGATTATAAATGTCTGTAGGGAATCACACAGGTTGAAACCTTACTTTATTAAAAGGTTAATATATAAAAACAAGGTGTTAACACAACGAGCTCTCAATCAAGATTTAAAAGGTCTTCTATTCAGACAATATTTTTCTTTAGTATAAAATATGCCTAGAGACGACCCTTTAAGAGATACCAAATTATTGTTTTTTTAAGCTTCCTTCAGCTGAATACACGTAAATTTGTACACCATTTTGTACAACAAACTTTAAAAATCACGAGGGGGGAATCGAGATTTTAGAAATGCCTAGGTGGAACATGGGCCAAAATTGGTTGGGAACAACTGAGATACTTGCACACCCTGATAGAGTAGTACTAATACTATTTCGATGAAAGGCACATGACCATAGACTGTGGGCCTTCAGTTGTGGTGATTACCCCTTACAGCTTCAAAAAATTGTAAGAAAATCCTGGCTTGATTGACACATACTGAGGTAAGGGAGGTAATTTTTGTAATTTGCTAAAAGAATTCTTCTTTTTTAATTTTCTTAACATTTTTAATAACCCTCCCTTAGCTACATTTCATTTGAACTGATCTCTTGCGGGAGCAATAAAGTGGTTTTGTCCTATTTTGTACGCCACAGATTTCAATTATGTATAAGAAAGTGGCAAGGATCTAACCTCTGCAGTTTTATGGAAAGTGTAGGTTTCGGTCCGGATTAATGGGTATGGCTTTATATTTATGAAAGATGTGCGTAATTCTCGGCTAAGGGCAAAAAGGGTGTTTTTGTTTGTCTTTGAGCTAGAGCCTACAATTTGAGAGCTGAAATGGAGTTTTGCAGTGTATATCCGAGAGGACGATCTGAAGTTATTGCGCCGAGTCTTTTTTTGTTGAAGCGTTATTTCTGGTTTTGAGTTGAAAGCTCCGTTCTAGCAGGCAAACAAGTAGGAACCAGTTTTAAATTGAAGCTAAACTCATGCCTTAAAGCACCTAAGATGAGTGAGTGCGACAATTGTTTTGTGTCATTGCCAAAATATCTTCCTAGAACATTAGAAAAGAAGCAGAATAATTTACAGGTACAAATTAGGAGCCTTCTCCCACAAGTGTGAAAGGGCTGCTATCTATTGTTATGATTTGTGATTTCTGTTTTTGATTTGGGTCTCTTATTGGATTGTTAACTTCGGGACTGAAGCACAGGAATGGTGTCACTTCAGCCTTATAAACCCTCATAGTTCTCTTGTTGCTAAAGAAACTTGGAGCATTTTGGTAAATAACCAATCCTTTGCTCCTTTCATAAAAGTAATATTAGAAAGTTGGCTCTTGGCAAGATAATCAAATTTTGGAGGAATAGAGAGACTTTTTTACGCTAAGGAATTGCTTTATGAGCTAATAAGAGTATATAATATCTTTTTGTCTGAAAATTCGCTCAAGGTATACCCTATTTTGAAAATATTATGGGGATGACAATTTCTTTGGGCAAAATAAGTTCTTGTTGCAAAAACAAGCTACATCCTTATTCCGTACACAAAAAAAAAACAAGCTAAAGGTGCAAAATAGAGTCTCTACTTCTTCGTCACCCCCCCCCCCCTCCTTCTTCCCATTAACTTTTTAACAGAAACGCAAGTGTGTTGAAATTGAAGGAAGCACCATCTCTGTTCACTATCCGGATGACAATAGAAGGCTTGTGTTTGTCGGTTATTCGTAATTTGTTGTTGCTTCCATTTTAATGAATCGATTTGCATTGCTAATTGTATATTTACACATTATACTTTATACGTTTGTGCGATTTTTCCATCCTTATGCCTAGCCTCCATATAACAAGTTCTTCGGCGTACCATTTCGGTTGCATTTGACTCACTTTATTTTAAGTAAAGCATGCGTCAAATTGGGAACGGAACAGTGTCACTGTTTTCCATATTAAGAATTTTAAGAGTTTTATAGCATGATCTTGAAAGAGTGTAATGTCTAATTTAAGATGGCTTAAATAGTAAGTTTTCTAAACAAAACTATGTGGCTTTTCCCGAAAATGGGATTAATCCTCTTTTTGAAACTTTTCAGAGAGAAAATTTACTTGTAAACTTTTTAGTTAACCAGTCAAATCGCATTTGACGGCTAGGCTATGCCTATATTGCTTGGTTTCTCTTGATAAATTAATGAAATTACTGAATTGTGCTTATTAAAAAAGCCAGAAGATACGAGACTTAACCTGTTTTGACAAGTTGCTTTTCTCATGTTTTTTTACTGATTGTGTTATCAAAAATGGACTTACACCCCTGACGATTAGGCTGAATTGTTAACATTGGACTGATATAAGATAAGACATTCATTTCAAAAAATTCTATCAAAAGCCCCTAAGGGTTGAATTCGCATTTTGAAGTAATGATAAACAATATAAGCAAAAGAATAATAGAAAAAGCGCACGACAACAAAAAAAAACTGACAAGCAATGACAAAATAACAATATCAGAATGACGACCATTCCTTAGTCAAAAATATTAAACTACAAAACGTCAGCAAGTTAAAAAGGTAGGAACTGATAAAAATTAAAACAGAATGAAATAAAAAGAACATTAAAAAAGGTTTAAAAAAGAGTATATAAAGAGGGGTAGGGAACAAAACAAGCGAAGGAACGTGAAACTTGGGTGTCACCAGTACCAAATAATAAAGAAGGAAAACTAGTGGTTTATTTTATCAGTAATGAAGGGGGCAATAGTTCTTCACATCGGGAGGTAAAGCAACGAATGGGGGACAACATAGGGACGGGTTCAGAAAGAGTCCTTGGCACGTGGTGTCTGGATGGGGATTGTCTTTTGGGGAAGATGTTTTCAATGCGAGGGTTTGTTATTGCTTTTTTTTTAAAGGAGGCACAACGTAGCTCTTCTGTGCTCAAGTGTTTCCAACCTAACCTCTTTTTTTTTAGAAGGAGCGAGTATGGTACCTTTGCTTCTTTGAAAATTTTCCTCGGAGCTCTTTTTTGAATGGATTGAATTTTTTCTGATTCTTAACGGGAGATGCCAGGATGCCAAACTGGACAAGTGTATTCAAGGTGCGGACGTGCGAAAGAAGTATAAATCCTTAAAGAGTGCGAGGGGGGCGCTACGTTTATTTAAGAGCTTAAGAAGGGAAATGGGCGCATTAGCTCTATGGACAATATCTTTAACGTGAATATCTCACTTTAAAATAGAAGAATTTGTGAACCACAAGTAATTTAAACGAGGACACAGAAATATCTGGGGGTATAGGGCAGAAGAAATGGGGTGAGGTCTTAAGGAAAGAAAAAGGGATTATCATGGGTTTATAGGGATCTACTCTCATGTCTAAGTCCGCAGTGTCAATGTTAATGTCATTGAGGATGTTTATAGGGTTGCTTTTTAAGTGTCTGTAATAGGTTTCAACAACTGTTAGATCATCCACAAATTTAGATCTGTCAGGAAATTCCTTAGCAAGGCTATTAATCATAACTGAAAAAAGGAGGGGCCCTAAGAGAGTATCTTAGGGTACTCCATTATGTACAAGGAGGGGACTGGAAGAATGCTTGATAAGAAGGAGGCAGCCAGTTTCATAAGGAAAGAATCAATATTGAATTCAGTGACAAGTTTATCAACTAGTATATTGTGGTTAACAAGGTCAAATGCTTTTTGAAGATCAATGGAAATTAAATTTAGCCAGCAATTAGGTTTTTCGAGAATTTTCCCAATTGAGTCGATAACAAAAACAAAATAATGAGAAATAGAATTGTATTTGAATTTCTCGAATTCCCTCTGGTCAGCAAGAGTTATTATTTTTTCTTTTGTAAGGATACTATTTGGATACTTTGAAAGGAAGTCACTGAAACCACTAATACGAGGAAATGGGATATCTAAAGACGAACGCTGTTTTTTTTTTTTTTTTTTTTCTGAGCTTCCCAATTCTCCTTTTGATCCCAGACGGGACAATAGAAGAAAAAGAAGGTGAGAGATCATCTGTTGGTGATTGATAGGACACTGCAGGAAGGCTTAGGACGATGGAAGCGAGGAAGTTGTTAAGATTATTAGCAGTAAGTTCAGGCGATTCAGGTAGGTTGAAATTAAGCTGGTCTAGACTCCTAATTTGGGAATACTAAAAAAATTAGGAGTACTAATTTTTTGGTTTATTAGTAAACAATTCTTTGACCTTATTTTTTTTAATAGAATTGATCAGATGTATGTAGTTCCCTTTTAATTTTTTTCTCAGTTTATTAGTGCTTTTAAGAGTTTGCTTTAAGTGCTTTTAAGTTTTTTAGGTTGGCGTCACCAACCAAAAAAGTCCAGCACTTGGATACTTAGCGATAACAAAATTAGCGCTGGTCTACAATTGCTGGATAAATTTACGTTTTGCATTCAATAATCTGGTTTGGCGAGTAATACAAGACAGCTGTTGCAATCCCCCGCCATGGGCGGGGGGCGGGGGTAGTGTAGGCCTAATACTAATCCAAAGGACTTGATCATATGCAGATAAACTAGGGACACGGATAATTTTTGGGTAAAGGTTGCTCTTAGTAAAAAGAAAGACACCACCTCCTTTTTCCAAGTGGTTGTTCTGAAGGACGGAGTTTGATAAACTCTGAATAATTTGACAAACGAAGAGACCTTTGGTGATAGGACTGTACTTCTGTAACATCTATAGCATCAATTTAATTCTGATAGCACCTTGAGTTCAATAAGCTTGTCAAAATTAAGACTTTTAGCGCTATTGATTAAAAATTTTGGAAATTCTAAGTGATTTGGGAAACATGATATATCTGACGGGTTTTTGCTTTCTTTTTTTTTCTTTTCTACCCTCTTTTTTGGTTATCCATTTTATGACAAAGTCCGTTTTTCATAAGGTATTTTTTTTTGTCTGGTTTTAGTTACAATAGGGGAAAATTTGCGAAGCTATCAGTTTGGTAGTAATCCTCGTCAAATCTTTGCTTACTTCCAGTAACTTATATTAAATCATGAAAATATATTTTTAGGATACCATTGGATTTAACATGGCTGCCTTGGAATTTTTGCAAAGAGAAATTGAAGAAAAAGAGGCTACTCAGTTATTCCTTGATGCCACTTTGAAGGCTCGAGATAAAAGGAAAAAGAAAAATAGGAAAGATTTGGCGATTAAAAGAGCAGTTCTAGCTTTGTAAATTTTGAATAAATTTGTTGACTTTCTATTTGTGAGGAATACTATAGCTACGTGATGGGAGTAGTAGCTATGCTGTTAGATTTATGAAGCATGTACTTTGACTCTTGAGCAACAGCTAGACGTAGTAGTGGTAGCATTTCTTCCATTGTCTTAAGAAAGTACGTGTGCTAATGCTAATGATTGTTTTATTTGTTTTTATCAAATAAAAACTAACGTTTTCTTGGCGCATATTTTAAATTTCCAAAGTTATCTTTAAGAACGTAAAATAAGATTGGCTAAGCTCAGAAGTCTTCCCTTGAAATTTACAAAAAATAACATTAACACGCGGTTTTGAAGGTTCAAAATTAAAAATTAGAACCTCTGCAAAAGAAACACTAAAAATGGCATTAACCAAAAAAAAATTCTATTTTGAAAACTGGTATAGCACACGCTCGTATTTATAAAGTACGCATATTTATTACTTGAAAAAGGCTAAAGCTGTCCAGGCCCTAGAACATTTTCACCTCTTCTTTCTACCATGGTAAGGTGTCACTGAACGCAAACGTCACTAAATGTAATGAGTAAATGCTGCTTTCTAGTGTGTATTTTCAAGTGTATAAGTGTATATTTTCAAACATAACTAAAAAGAAAAAACGAGTTTAAAATGTGGATAAACCACAAAAAAAGCAAACTTTGAATAATAATAAATCCGAAAATTTCGGCTTAACATCCGAAAGCCTCTATCAGCGGTAAAAAAAAAGAATAAAAGAAACAAAGCCTAAACAAAACATGAAAAAACAAAGATAACAACATAAACGCTTGAAGAAAATCATATTGGTGTTGTGCTTTGGGATGTGTTTTTCTTGGATTATTATTTCTTCTATCTATTTCTCGTCTTTTTCTTCTATCATTTCTGTTGTTATCTTTTGTGTTTTCTTGTTTTTGTTTAGGCTAGTTTCTTCTATTTAATTTTTTTACCGTTGATAGAGCTTTCTGGATGTGTAGCCGAAATATTTGGATTTCTTATTATTTAATGTTTTCTTTTCATGTTTTTGTTCATGTGTTGTTTAAAAAATTGCACCCGTTTCTTTCTGTTTTTCATTTGCTTAAATTTGAAAATGGAAAGGCAGTGTGGTCTGAGAAATAATTCAGTGTAAACATAAAAAAAATATTTCAATCTTTGAAAAAGTCATCCGCTAAAAATAACGTAAATAACGAATAAACACAATTTTTTAATAACATATATAAAAAGATTATGTAAATGGCAATATGGAAAATCAACCCACCGAGGATCTACCACCCCAAAATCCAACATAGTCTAAATATTATACAGAAAATTGTTGTCTTTACATCTTACTAACACCACTTAATATTTGACCTTTCAAGTTCTGTTTCTGGTCTTTTTATCTTCGACTATGACGTTAACCTGTAATTAGAGTTTGTAAAAGAAATAGGAAAATTTTAATCCGATGGCAATTTTTGAATTAGTATATGTCAATTTCTAAAAAAAAAGTAAATTTGATTTCATAATTGAATTTATATTAAAATAAAATAAATAAATAAAGAGTTTAATAAAATAAGAAATAAGATAATTAAAAACAGGTAATTAAAAACAACAATTCATAAACAAAATAAAATAGCTACACGCCGCCTAATAACCCTTCCATTCTCAAAGCAACATCGGAACCAAGTCGGCTTTAAAGCAAAATTCCAAACCTGAAGATTTTACTTCAGCTCTATTGGAACATATTTTTGATTTTCCGGACCATTTTATTTTGTTTGATAATGCCTCTTTGATTTCTAGGGACCGGGGTTTAAGGCAACATTTTCGGGAAACTATTGACAATAGACCTTATAAAAAGATCTTTTTTTTTAACTTAAGCAAAGAAATCAACTAGTTTTTGCAAAAAGAGGGAATTACATATAGGTTTGACTTGGCATCTCTCTTAAGCATTGCCTTTTTTTTAAATCTGATATTTGTTACATAAAGAGTCGGTGGAAATTATTATCCTTTAAATCTTTAAGGAGTTGCAAATAAAAAATTCAATCATCTGTGAAAATATTAAAAAAAATTTAAATGTGTAGTTAATATACTTTGCGGACATTCTTGTTTTCATGATTATTTTTGCTTCTTTGACTTTAACATTTTCCAACTGATCATTAGGAATGAATCAGCGCTAGAAGGAGAATACACATTTCTAAAAAAAAATATTTTATTCAAGATTCGAGCCTGTGTTCATACAGCTGTTACTATTATGAAACTTTGCGAGTCGCTGGCTGGACGCTGATCTTCTCGTTATTGATCAAGAGAAGTAGAAATCTGGTAAAAAGGAAATGGCTGTGGCATTTCAGAACCCTTACATAATAGTTGAAATATCTAATAGCTATGTATTACTAACAGAACTAATTATCAAAATTAGTAGTATTTTGTTTCAATCGAGCAACCGACACTATCGAGAAGAACAGTCACTATTTGCATTACAGCTGGTTTGGTAGCAAAATCTATCCTCTTAGCTTTCATACCATCAAACATCCAGAAGGGATTTGGAAGGTATATCTCCTTTCAATCCATTGTGCTTTGGTAATGAATATCTGTGCTCTCAACTACAGACCAACCAAATGTTTTGTTAGCCCATGAGGCTGGTGGCAAATTGCCAAAATCGTCAGAGGCTCAAATTCCAGCCCCATCCCTACCTGCACTGCCATCTTATCGCCCAATGCTTTCAGTAAGCTCTGTGATTTTGCAGCCATTGTGAAATAGGGTAGTCAGGCCTGAACAAGTACAACCACATCCCAGCATCACCAAAACAAAATGCTTCAAGGAAGAAAGGAGGGCAGAACAAAACTGCTCACTGATACATTAGTGAACGTAGATAACGTAGTGAACGTAGTTTTACTACTGATGACGGTCACTGTATATGTGACCGAAATATCTGGTATTGTTTGTGAAATTTATTATACACTGTCTATTAAAAAGGATTTTATCCCTATTTTGGACTTTTATTTTACATTAGTGAAGGTCAAGATTGAAGCTGTCTTTGCTACAAGGAAGGTAAAGAAGAGCTGGAAAATAAAAATGAAGCAACAAAAGCAAGCAAAACAAAGAAGCAGGGTGTGAAGAGATTTGGTGAGAAGACAGCACTGAGGGTGAAAATGAAGCTGAAAAGGTTCAGAAAGTGACTATTGATGACAAATCAGACAGTTCTCTTGAGTATGATAGTAAAAAGAAATGTGAATCCCTAATAAGAGCATCGAGTTTGCTAATTTTCTTTTTGCATTTTTTTTTCAAACTGGCAATGGCAAGCCCTGTTGATGAGAAATAAGTACTACGGAGAATGTACAATTAACAACTTATTAATTGTTTTCTGGCTATCTTAAAGCTTTAGACAGGGGAGTGCCTGGGATTCAATTAA
>JAQQPU010022302.1:0-10215 GCA_029168905.1 Artemia sp. Kazakhstan ARC1039
TATACTGATATTTAGTAATCAAAATGTTAATATTATTTGACTTACTAAAGTTATAAAAGTAAAAACATTTATATTTTTTCAGTAAAGTGCAAATTTTGTTCTGGGCTTGGGAAGGCATAGGGGTTTTGTGCCCAACTTATGTTAATTTCTGCTCGTTTTGAGTTTGACTCGGTTATTTATTGTAATTTCTGTTCGTTTTGGGTTTCATTTATTTATTGATGCTGATTTGTGGTATTTTCACGCTTGGTAGATTATTTGATTTTATGTTTGCTCATTTTTGTTTAATGAAGTTCTTTACTTTTCTTTGAAAAACTTATCTAAGTTTTTTTAATCAATTACCATAAAAAGCCAATACTGCCCGTGTAGCAATTGTCATGAGAATTCCATTTTTAGTTTTGGCGAATATTGGTCCAAGTCACTTTTTACTTCCAGTTTTTTTTACAAACTATTGGATAAGTCTTGTGACGAAATATGTTTTGAACCTGTTCATTTTATTTAGTTGAATAGGACAATAAAAAGAAAGAGGGTCAATTTGACTGCTGGATAGTGAGTTTAAATTTTGTTTTTCTTTCGCTATTCTATTTTTTTCTAATGTCTGAATATATAAGGCATTTAAGTTCGAAAAGAAGAATTGTCATGTTATGAAAGAGGTACATTTTACATGACCGTTATAAAATCAAAATGTGGTAACTATGCAGGAAGGATGATTTTTTAGTATCTCTACTCCTTCTGTAAACTATTCTAAGGCATAGGAAGTTGCATAAAGACAAGTCTACATCTGTAATAATCTATAAAAGCAATCTTTCTGTTATTATGGTTTGAGTTTGATTTTATTTTAAGATTAAATGCATTATAATTTAATATATTATTGATTAAACAAATGTTTCCTTTGCCAGTTTCCTTGCGGACTTAAAATTTACTGCATTTTGTTTCATTTTGCAGGCAATTTAATTACTCTTTTTATTTGAGAGTTTTTTCCGAAAAGTATTTAAAAACAAACTTATTCATAGGAAAAAATCCTGTAATATATTCCCTGTCACCCAACCACCATTGATATATTGGCGTTGC
Organism: Artemia sp. Kazakhstan ARC1039; assembly: GCA_029168905.1. NCBI lineage: Eukaryota > Metazoa > Arthropoda > Branchiopoda > Anostraca > Artemiidae > Artemia > Artemia sp. Kazakhstan ARC1039. Next base: position 1,069 of record JAQQPU010022302.1, read on the forward strand.
CCTCCCTCTCCCAGGAAAAATTTCTGCCGGCACCCTTGACAATGAGCAAAGTTTATAGCTTGGAACTTAGCTGGGAACTGATCGGGGTCAAATCATCCTAAAAAACAAAGTTACTAGATCTTTTGACTATTCTGAACGAAATGGCTATCTCAAAATTTGGAGCAGGTGGATTTAGGGGGAAAACGTAAGAGGGGGGGGGGGGAGCTGACCTCCAGCATTTTTGGTCGCTTAAAAATGGCCCAAAGACTTTTGGTTTCCAATCAAATAAACCCTCCCGCTTCGATTCAATACGATCACCTCTGGGAAAAACATTAATAATAAATAAACACGCATCTTTGATATCTCCTTTATAAAAAAAAAAAAAATGCTAAATTCCACAAGTTTGTATATAGGAGCTTGAAACCTCTACAACGGGGTTCTCTGGTATACTGAATCTGATAGTGTGATTTTAATCACATGATGTTTTGGCGGTGCCCCCCCCCCCATTTTTGAAAATTGGACAAATTTTCTCAGGCTCGTAACTTTTGATCGGTAACAATAAACTTGATGAATTTTATATATTTTGAGTAAGCATCAAAATTCATATTTTTATGTATCTAGTGTTATTAAGACTTTGTTTCTTACTAGAGTTTCGGTCCGCATCGCTCCTTTATTATAGTTTATTACCGCGAACTGTCTGTTAATCCTACCGTAATTGCTTTTGTTCAGACCTGTCATGCTCAACGTATAACAATGAAATTTTCAATGAAAATTATTTGAAACGGAAAGAAAATTATTTTTTACCACCGACGAGTATTGTTTGGGGATTTCCCCGAAAATTTATGTGTTTCCCCGATTTTTTTTTCTCCCCGAATCCCCAAAATTTCCCCGAAAATCACTCAATCATGGTGTCACCCCTAGAAAATATTATTTTACATACCATAGTTTATAACTACTCTCTTGTTCATTAATTTTCGTCTTCTGTGTTACTTTGCATAAGAACCAGACTGATAGAATCTAAATATAACCGGTTCTTCATATGTTCATAAAAATATCATTTTCCTGAATTTAGTTTAAACCATTTCGACCTGAATGTAGTGTTCCGAATGCTATAACATTTTCACATTTACATCATTCGTGGTAAAGAGAATCTTGACAAGATTAGTCAAGAATTATACTTGAAGGGGTTTAACGGAAGTACGGAACGTTCAGTTAGAAGTTGGAATTAAGGTTTTGAAACTGAACTTCTAGAGAAGAAGAATTGTTTTAAAAGCCGAATCGTAAGTTAATTTTTGTTTTCTCTTGCTATTTTTGGTTGTGGGCATATGAAAACATGATACATTGAAGGAATTGATGTTTTTGCCTGGAATTCTTACCGTTTAAATTTTTGTTTCATTCGGTTTGTAAGAATCGGTGGCCGGTGCTTACCTCCCCTCCCCCAGTGATTACCCCCCCCCCCGGGGGAAATGCCCCCCCCCCCGGCAAATACCCCTCCCCGAAAAATACCCCCCTCCCCCTTGGAAAATAAGGCTTTCCAAATTCTTTTCAGCACAAATGGATTTGCGTTTTTTCTTAATTTGTAAGATACCTCTGGTGTGTAAATTGCTCTTTTTCCCGTTCCTTAGCACTTTTCAACGAAACTCCAAAAAAAACTGAAATAACAGTCTTAAATTGGGAAACCTTATTTTCCACGGGGGGGGTATTCTTCGGGAGGTATTTACCGCGGGGAGAGAGAGGTATTTTTCGGGGGGGGGGATGGTATAATTGCATTTCTTCTTAAGAACTATCCCTAAATACAATCTTCTTACCGTGAAAAATGAGAGTCTTTTTTTTTATGAGGGTCTCATTATGAGACTGCAATAGTTACTATATTTGGAACATTGACGGCCGTAGGGATTGTGGGAGGGACGGTGGTTAATCGGTGACTATATAGTAATTATTAGGTAACCAAAAGAAAGGAAAGCATAGTAAAAACAAACAATGAAAAAAATGTATGTTCCGAGGGGGTATTTTCCAAAGGGGGAGAGGGTACTTCTGTGTTTTTTTTGGGGGGTTTTCCCACTGGGGTGTTTTTTTTTTGTTTTTTTTTTGGGGGGGGGAGGGGGGGTATTTGCCGTTTTTTTCCACGGGAGCATTTTCTGGGGGGTGTAAACACCTAGAGCCTTAGAATCAGCATGACAAACCAGTAATGCAACAATTGTGGTAAAAATTCCCTTTTTAATTTAAGTTAAAATTTTCTTTTTTAATTTAGTTCCTGTTTGTTTTAAGTTTTAATGTTGTCCCTTATTTATAAGTTGAATTTTGTTTATTTACCTATCTAGAAACTGCAAACAATCTTTGTTTTTAATTATTATTAATGAATTACTGAGATTAATGACTTCATGAAAAACTGCCACTGGTATTTACAGTTCACTATTTTGAAGACAATTTTAAAATTTTCGCCGCAATATAAGCAATAAGTGTTTTCAGCTATGGTTTCCAACCCCGTGCTCTGACTCTAAAACTTACTCTGTTAAAGACTTTATTTAAAGACTCTGTTTAAAGACTTTATTTACTACGCGGATCCAAGCCCTATTGATTCTGAAAACGAAGCTAAAACCAATTTTGGCTCCCAAATTTTCGCAACAAAATTCCATTTTGTTTTTCCCCGAAAATTCCCCGAATCTTCGACTTGTCCCTTGTCCCCGAAAACACCCCGAATTTTAAGATTCGAGAGCGGAAGCCCTGATTGTTTCACTGGTGTAAATTTAAGTAGGAAAAACTTGGTTTTTAACGTGGTTGAGTATTAAATTTTAGTGAAAATTACTATTGATTTACAAAATACTGCAAAAACCCTTAGTGAATATTTCAGCTCATATTTATTTTTGTCAAAATTTTACTATAAATGTTATTTTATATAGGCCTGTTGCACTGAGGATAAGCGATTGCTTGACCCAGCCTAGGGCTAGCCTAGGCTATTATTTTTTTAATTGGCTATTTTAGATGAATATCTAGGATAATTGAGCTAGGAAACTCAAGAGTCTTTTGATAGATGCTTAGATTAGTGGTTCTTCAGTAGGAGGCAAGCTAGAACAAAATATATTTCTAAAAAAACTGTCTAATGAGAATAAATGGCATTTGTACCTTATTCAAAAATGGTAAAGTAACATGAAAGTATTTATTACTTTCATGTTACAATGCTATTGAAAAAAAATTAAAAAGATCCTGAAACTCCTCAAAAATAGGCCTAATGTCAGTTTTGCTGTGACAATCCCCTAGGCTATTGCAAATAACATTTGCTGGTAAATTTCTAGGTGGCCCTATAATTTAGCTAAGACGAAAGTGAAAATATCATTTGATGCCTTTTTTATACTCTTTGATAATTGAATAATCACTTTGGTAAATATTTACCAAATCATATTATTGATTTACAACTAAAGTGAATATAGCCTACCACTTGATGCCTTTTTTTATGCTCTACAAATATAATAATCATTTTTGTCAGAAATGAATTTTAGCCCCACCCCTATATATACAAATTCAGGGTATATATTTGCACATTAGAGGGGTGGGGGAAAGTTTAAACTTACCTCTCATTTACATCAGAAATAAAATTACCCCCACCCCCCTAATGTGCAAATATGTACCCTGAAGTGGTAAATATAGGGGTAGGGGCTAAAATTCATTTCTGACAAAAATGATTATTATATTTGTAAAGAGCATAAAATAAGGCATTTAGTGGTATATTCACTTTAGTTGTAACTCAATAATATGATTTGGTAAATATTTACCATCACTTCTTTTTCAAATTGCATCTTGAGCCCCTTAAGGGGCCCTGAAGGTATTTTATATGAATTATGAAAGAGCATAAAAAAGCATCATATGAAGTTTTGGTAAAATTCTACTTTAGGTACTTTTGGCCATGTCTGAAAGGGGTTAGGTTAGGAAAATGAAACTTTCAGGGATGGGTGTACAGGCTAAAGTATGTCCTGGGAAGGTATTTTGAAGTACCTACATCCACTACTTCTCCCTCTAGAGGGTTCTGACCTTTGATGGCCTTCAAACATCTGTGTTTTATAAAAGTGAAACTTTGCAAAATAGATCTTCTGCTTAAATGAAGTAAAATAAAATTGTTTTCAGCTTCACAACTTTGCTCAATCCTAATTTATAAGGTTTTAAAGATATGCAAAGACATTTCCTAAATTTAAAAAACAAATCATTGATATGGCTTAAAATTCTATTCAAATAACATGAATTGCATTTTCAGAACTAAAGCCAGAGAAAAAAAATTGATAACTGAAAATTAAGTTAAAATGTTGTTTTCTTAATATTACAGGAAATGCAGACAGAAACAATGGATTTCAATTAAAACAAAATGTGCTGGGAAAAAATCTTTGTCTTGATTCATGATACCCAAAATAGGTCCAAATTTGTTTGTATCCAATTGTATAGCAACTTCTAGGCATGTGTATCTGAACAAATGAAACTAGGAAAAAAGTTTAAAAATGGGTCATATTGATTCGTGCAACCCCAAAAGGATCAAGCATTATTTTCGGTTATTGGCATGAACTGTTAGGGTAGGTAGGCTCAACCAAGAGGAAGTCAAAGCGGACAATGAGATTAAGAAGTTGGTTGTATCAATTCTTAGCATGTAGAAGCTTTTTTAAATTGACCTGCTTTAAAATTACAAGCCATGTAGATGGCCTAAAATTCCAGGACCAAAGGAGCCTCATTTATGACTAAAATTTAAGGAAACAAATACTGCTGTATTGATGCGTGAAGCCCTATTTTTGTAAACAAATACCGAGCTTTTTTAATGAATGACCCAGTTGCACATTTATTTGAACAAACAAATAAACTGTTGCAGGAAAATATAGCATAAAAATGTTCTTTAATAAAATAGTAGCTTAGCATGTTTGTATATTCATGGGTGGTTTCCCACAACCACCCTTAATGATGGGGGTAAGGATGGCTTTAGCCCTGTAGAATAGCGAAAATTATGCAGATTTTAAATCCACACAAATAACAACCTACCTCCCTATTTGAAATTCCTTGGTGAAACTATTATTAAAAATTTATAGCACAAAATTACTGCTGATTGGAAATTTTTGGCTGAATGAAGAAATTTTGTGCAAAATTTAAATTACAATCAAGCATTTTAATTGTTAAGCAGAAAGACCAAAAAAAGAAGAAAAATCCCAATGATGACCAATAATAAAACTGTGTAAATTAGAAACGAACGAAACTAAATTTGGAGTGCGTTTACAAAAAAAAGTTATCTGAAACAAAGTAAAGAATCACATTAAAACCTAAGACAAATAGAAATGACGTTGTACTTTAAATCAAACTTAGATGAACAAAAATAAAAATGAACAATTCTAACTAACATAAACATAAAAGATTCTGCTATAGATGAATAAAGGAATGCTAAAACGAGCAGAAATTAAAGTGAATAATCAAGTCAAACTTAAAATAAACAAAATTACCACAGACGGGTATAGGACTTTCGCCCCACAAACTTTTTATAGGCCAAAAAAGCGCCTCTGAAGACTAAATAGGTTTTGACAGTTTCTCGTTTTTAATGGTAACATTGAAAGGTCAAAATTGCTGAAGCTTTTAGGAATTAATATCACTATATAGCAAACAGTCGGTTACTTCTATTAATGTTTCTAGTAATCTTGATTGTCCTGGGGATTTTCTTTTTTTCATTTTTTGTCAAGACTGTGACAAGTTAAAATCGTAGGGTCCAAAATCCACAGCCTACTGTTTTTAATAAAGCGCAAATAAAACTCAAGCTGTTAAGAGAGCTGTTAGGAGAGACACCAGTCATATTGTAATCCTTGGTTAGCCTTCTGTTTTTTTATTTCTTTTTTTTTCTGTTGTCTATCTTATGATAAATAAAAAAAATACTGTTTTCAAAATATAAAGGGTTTTCAGTAAATCTTAAATGATGCTCTGGTCATCGATGGTTTGTGGGATGGTTGCACTACTTCTAATTGTTGTAATTTCTGTTCGTTTTAAGCTCTACCTGATCATCTGTTTTAGTTTCTGTTCTTTTTTTGATTCAGCAGGTTATGTTATCTTTATGTTTTATGTGATTATTCATTTTATTCATTGATAGTAATTACTTTGTATTTGTAGAGTAACTTTGTTAGATAATCTACCCCCACTTGAAAGGGTTGCCCAGGGAGGTTATCTCTAAAAACCTGACTCCTTTGAAAGAAATTTTGACAGACACAACTCTTGGGGAAACCTAATTGAGCTGGAATAAACTCTTGGGGGTTGACTGGTTAGCCAGTGAAATATCAGACCCTAAGTTTTTGAGCAGTCTGGCTCCATGAAGATTATCAGAGGCAATGCTATAGCGTTGCCTATAGTAAAGGCCATACGGCTATAATGTTTTATTATTTATTAATTTTTTTCCCCAGACGCACTTCATATGGAAGGAGTCGTCGTAAAAACTTCAAAGGGTGCTCATTCAATTGTAAATTGAGAGTTCTAGTGCCTTTTTTAAGGGTCAAAAGTGATTGGAGGGCAACGAACACCCCTTCTACGCCTACAACTTCCCCAAACACATCCAATCAAAATTTTGAGATAGCCATTTTGTTCTACATAGTTGATTTCCAGATAGAAATTATGTTTTGAGGATGACACTCTCCCACAACCCTCAGGATAAGGGTTTTAAGTTATGCCCTGGGGGCATATAAGCTTTTTATAGAAGGCTTTGTTGTAGAAACTTCAAAAAGGGTTCATTTGATTGAAAAATCAAAGGGCTAGTGCCCTGTTTAATACTCAAAAGGGATTGGAGGGCAACTAACCCCCTCTCACGCCCACGTTTTCCTCAAACACATCCAATCAAAATTGCAACTTTGTTCAATGTGGTTGAAAATTCTGGAAATTAGGTCTTTGAGGATGACAACCCCCCACAGCCCTCAGGGCAAGGGTTGTAAGTTATGCTCTGGGGGCATATACGGTTTTTACAGAAAGTGTTGTTGTAGAAACTTCAAAAAAGGCTCATTTGATTGGAAATTTAAATGGCTAGTGCCCTTTTTAATGGTCGAAAGTGATTGGAAGACAATTAACACCCTTTCCACGTGTAGCGATAGAAAAATTATTGAAGATAATATTTGTTATGGTTTGTGATAGAAAAATTAATATTTGAACCAAACGTATTCTTATTAATCAAAAACAAAACCCGGCTTTCTCAATAAATTAGATATGAATGGCATAGGTTTATTTCCCTATTTCTTATTTCTTACATTTGAACCGGATGCCGTAATTCCTCTAATATACATATTAATCGAATTTTATTTTAGTGCTGATATTGAATATCTTTGAATTATTTCATTTAATTTAATCCATTAAAAGTTACGAGGAATTAAGAATTATTGAACTATAAAATTTGACGTCTCAAAGCTTTGTTTCCACGGCACAATTAGATCTGACTTCAAGACATACGAATTCTTATAGGCTAGCAGGGGTTAGAAACTCTTTCTAAGCTGTGGCGATGACAACTTTTGGTGCTTGTAGGAATGAAAAAGCGTGGCCTCTTCTTCTCGGACTATCTGGAGATCAGATTCCTTTGGGAGCATTTACCTTGGAGACTGGCGAACTAATTACCTATTATCGGACTAGACTCAGACATATAAGAGAAACAAACACATATAAAAAGACAATAGATTTATTGAACTTACATGCTTAGTTGTACAGCAACGGGTCACTTCAATGACAATAATGGTGACCGAGATTATTTGCGGTACGAACCGTTTTAGATCTAACTTAACATTAAAATTAAAAAACACATTTACCCCACTCCCAAACGCAGTTCTTTCGTCCTGCGCTGTAGGGACTGCCTGCCATTGGACCAAGTGACCCAAGGACGCAAATCTTCGTCCAATAATCTCTTTAAGATTTTTCAGATGATTCAGGAGTTCACACAGTTTTTTTGCCTTTTAAACTTCCTTAGAAATGTTGTGCATTGCATTTTTTTTGCTACAATTATCTTAGCGAAATTCGAACGACTAGCGCCGTTGTCTGACTGAAGCTAGAAATGCAATTTCTCTTTTTGCTGATTAAGGACTTTTCATTTTTGCAACTAGATTTAGCTTAATTATAAGAAATCGGAATTATCTTTAGAAAGGAACTTTATTTTGGTATTTTAAATACATCGCATCTTACTCATGGTACATATCACCCTTCCCATGAAATAATGACGTCCCGTCATTAGTAACTGCCCATTAGGAGTTTTAAAATTTTTCAATTATTTTTCTTATTTTATTCTACATCCCTATCTAAAATTCATCTACCGGACTAAGATTATTTTTGGTTCTAGGTTAGCTACTATACTGAAGATTTTTTTTTATATCTAACACTGATTACTTTTACTGTTCCAATAAGGTTGGGACTATTCTACTTTTACATTAGTTTTTTTTTGATTTTGCTGTCTATATGACGTACTACATACTATCTACACAACGTTGAATGAATAACATGATAATATTACACCTAATTCTACTTGTGGTACATACATGAATGATTTATAACATACAATGTTTGGTTGATCATATTCACTGATGACATTAAAACACTTTCACTATTGGGATTTTTGAATTGTCAAAGCTGTTAGGAAGTAACACATGTAGCTTCACATCTATTCGTCACCTTTCGTGTCCTTAGTGTACTACACCCTTCTGTTGTAAATTACTGTCCTTCACTCCTTTTGTCCTGGCAAAAATTTCGAAGCACTTACGTTATGGTTTCTTCATGGAACAGTTTGAGTCTAGTTGTCTTCACACGGTAAGTTTTCCCTAATAGTCAACTGGGAAATGACCGTTAAATATCGTTCTAATAGTCAACTGGGAAATGATTCTTCCCACTACAGGTGTTGGTGTTTTTCTTCTCAGCATATCATTTTTAGGATTTTTGAGGCACATAAAGAATGTATTCTCGCGTAAAATTGTTCATTTGTGCCTTTTGAAACGGGTTGTCGTCATACTATAGTGACTCTCTTAATATATTGTCTTTAACTTCAGCTTCAAATATCTTCAACTATCATTTAACTTCAAATATCGTTAAATATCGTTTATCTTGTACTGCTCGATGGTGTTCTCAGAGTTAAAGTTCAAATTGTCTTTAATTTCTGCTTCAAATATCTTCAAATGTCTTTAAGTGTCATTTAACTTCAAATAT
>JAQQPU010022303.1:1350-14084 GCA_029168905.1 Artemia sp. Kazakhstan ARC1039
GTTGTTTAGTCTTTTTTTTTCTAAGCCTTTCGTTTACATAGCCAAATAGACTACAAGAACGACAAACTTATTCCGTAGTAGACCTTGATAAACGCTGGTAAGAGTTTTTTCCCCCAAAGACACAGTTTTTTTCCCCATTTTTTTCTCAGCTGATAAATATTTTCCTTTTGGTCAGGTAACGAAATGAGTATCAGAAATGAATTTAGAACCAAAAGCTGATCTAAAAAGATGTGTAAAACATTATAGTTTACGTTTTTAATTTTTTCCCCGGTTTTTGAGAAAATAAATGAAAAAACATTAAAAAAAAACAATTTCGCATTGAGCTAGAGATTTTGATTTTTGATATGTTGTTAAGCATTTTTTTCCGGTCCGGATGGTGAAGAAACCATTTCTGTACCAATTTTTTCCTGGTCAAAACTTATTTTTCTCCTACTATCTGTCCTAGCTACCTTAAACGTTCAAATTTTTAATTCTTAATATTTTTAAAATATTCTAACTTAAAATATTCTTACATATTTTATTTGATGTTTTGCCGAGAGTCTATTGAAGTCAGAAAAATAGAGATCATTGCATGATTGAAGACGTCACGATAGATTTAGCAACCGTGGAAGTGTTGACACAATTAGACCGTTATGCAAAACAAGTTGGCGAAGCCAAATAACCAAAAAGTACATTGACATATTACATTTTTCTCGTATGCGAAGTGAATGAGGAAGATAAAGGGGGTTTTCTTACTTTCATAGATGTAAAATAACATTTGAAAGAGCAGACTGACTCAACAAAGACTCTGAGTCAAAGGACTCTGTTGAGTCCTTTGTTGACTCTATTCATTGAAAAAGTTGAGATATTACATAAAAGTTAAAGTATATATGAAATATATAAGTAAATATAAAATAGAGAATAAAAGTAAAGTTTATATAGAATACAAAAGTTGAGAGATAAAAATAAGTTTTTCGACATTTTTGAAAATTTCTCTCATCCGAGTTAGAAAGTATCAAAGACATCAAACTGAAACAATTTTCCCCTGGGTCAATTTTAGGTACTAACATCTGAAGACCATATTCTTTTTTAGATTTTTCTTTTGGTTCTTGCAAAATTATGAAGTTTTTAGAGCACTGACAAGTTTTAGTCAGAGTTGACCCATTGAACCACAAAATAGCTCCTTGCTTTCTGTTGAAAAAACTTGTTTTTTTTTTATTTAATAGCGCGGCAAACAACGGGTCGAAGTATCGCCTAAAAGAAGAATAGATCCCTGAATATCTGCAACTGAACATAAAACCTACTTGTAATTGTTGTGATATGTCAATTTTGAATATTATCCTATCCAACAGTTTGCGGTGACGAACTGTAAGTAAGGAGTGGTGCAGCTCAGTAGTAACCGAAAGTCTAAGAAATAGAGTCTTGATAACAATAGATACATAAAAAAAATCTAATTTCGATGCTTATTCAAAAAATACAAAATTCATCAAGTTTAATGTACCCGTCAAAAGTTGCAAGCCCGAGAAAACTTACCCCATTTTTAAAAAAGGGGGAAACACACCGGAAACATCAAGTGATCATAAGCAGCGCGATTGCGCTGCCTAAGTAAAGAACGATGCTGGTACAATGTATTTTTTTTTCTCCATACCCGGGCACTTCGTATCGAAGGAGTTGTCGTAGAAACTTCGAAAAGCACTCATTCGATTGGAAATTGGAGTGGCTAGTGACCTTTTTAATAGTTGAAAGTGATTACAGGGCAACTAGTCCCCCCCCATGCCCACCATTTCCCAAAACACATCCAATCAAAATTTTGAGATGGCCAATTTGTCCCACGGCATTCAAAGTTCAGGAAATTATACCTTTGAGCAGGACACTCTCCCCACAGTCTTCATGGCAAGGGTTATAAGTTATGCCCTGGGGGCATATAAGGTTTTTATTAAAATCTTGGTCGTAGAAACGTGAAAAAGGGCTCATTCGATTTGAAATTCAAAAGGCTAGTACCCTTTTTAATAGTCGAAAGTGATTTGAGGGCAACTAACCCCCCTCTCACGCCCACCTTTTCCCCAAACACATCCATCAAAATTTTTAGATAGCCGCTTTATTCAACGTAGTTGAAAGTTTTGGAAATTACGTCTTTAAGGATGACAACCACTCCCCCCACAGCTCTCAGGGCAAGGGTTGTAAGTTATGCCCTGGGGGCATATAAAGTTTTTATTGAAAGCGTTGTCGTAGAAACTTCTTAATAGTCGAAAGTGATTTGAGGGCAACTAACCCGCCTCTCACGCCTACCTTTTCCCCAAACACATCTAATCAAAACTTTAAGATAGCCATTTTATTCAACGTAGTTTTAAGTTCTGGAAATTAGGTCTTTGAGGATGACAAAACCCCCACAGCCCTCAGGGCAAGGGTTGTAAATTAGGCCCAGGGGGGCATATAAGGTTTTTATAGAACGCGTTGTCGTAGAAACTTCAAAAAGGGCTTCAAAAAATATCAAACTGGAGTGGCTTGTGCCCTTTTTAATAGTCGAAAGTGATTGGAAAGCAACTAACACTCCTTCCACGCCCACCATTTCCCCAAACACATCCAATAAAGATTTTGAGATGGCCATTTTGTTCCACGCAGTTCAAAGTTCAGGAAATTACACCTTTGAGCAGGAAACTCCCCCCACAGTCTTTAGGGCAAGGGTTATAAGTTATGCCCTGGGGGTCCATCATTTCCCCAAACACATCCAATCAAAAATTTGAGATAGCCATTTTGTTTTACATAGTTGAAAGTTCTGGAAATTCGGTCTTAGAGGATGACAACCACCCTAACAGACCTTAGGGTAAGGGTTGTAATTTAGGCCTTGGGGGCATATAAGGTTTTTATAGAAAGCATTGTCGTTTCAAAATGGGCTCATTCGATTGGAAATCGAAAGGCCTAGTGCCCTTTTTAATAGTCGAAAGTGATTGGAAGGCTTGAAATTTTTATGGTAAAGATCGATGTGGGTATAATTTATTATTTTTTGTTGTTGTTGTTGTTTAGACCAGGGCACTTCGTATCGATGAAGTTGTCATGAGAACTTCGAAAAGGGCTCATTCGATTGAAAATAGAAAGGGCCGATGCCCTTTTTAATAGTCATAAGTGATTGGAGGTCAACTAATCCCCCTCCCACTCCCACCCTACCACGCCCACCCTTCCATTTGCCCATTAGGTTTAAAAACTATATATTGCCTAAAGATTAAATCAAAATACACTGTGCTAATGCTAATTCCAAATAAGGTATCTCAGCAGTATCTCAAGAATGACTGAGGGTACTATGTTCAAACTTTCGGGGCTACTTCTGCTCTTAAAATTTAACCAAATCAAAATAGTGTAAGTGTATCCGAGCTATCAAAGAAAGTAAGCAGATTTTTTTGCGAATGTTATCAAGTTATCCATTTCAGGTCAACTAGTGGAGGTATGAAACTAAATTAAACAGTACTATTTGTGTCCAGATTTTTAAAAGGGTGTATGTTGTTAAAAATTGCTGAAAATTTTTCTCCAGCATACAAATACCAGGCCAAACTATAAAGTCTTAAAAAAACGAAAAGACTTAAAGTATTATTTTCTTTTTCCCTGAAAAGGCTATGTCAATATAAAACGAACAGATATTAATTAAAAAAAATTTTCCACAAAATAAGTTTTTCAAAGAAAAGTAAAGAAATCCATTAAACAAAAAATGAAAAAAAACAAAATAAAATAATCCACCAAGCGTGAAACTACCACAAATCAGCATCGATAAATAAATAAAACCCAAGACGAACAGAAATTATAATAAATAACCGAGTCAAACACAAAACAAGCAGAAATTAAGTGGGGCGCAAAACCCATATGCCTTCCCAAGGCCAGAACAAAATTTGCACTTTACTGAAAAAAATATAAATGTTTTTACTTTTATAACTTTAATAAATCAAATAATATTAACATTTTTATTACTAAATATCAGCACATGTATATTAAACTGACAATGTACATTCATTTGTATTTTTTCAGTAAAGTACAAAGTTTGTTCTGGCCTTGGGTAGGCATAGGGGTTTTGCGCCCAACTTATGTTAAATGTTTTTACTTTTATAACTTTAATAAATCAAATAATATTAACATTTGATTACTAAATATCAGTATATGTATATTAAACTGACAATGCACATTCATTTGCATTTTTTCAGTAAAGTGGAAATTATTGTTCTGGCCTTGGGAAGGCATTGGGGTTTTGCGCCCAAATTATGTTAATTTCTGCTCGTTTTGAGTCTTTAAGGATGACTTGACCCCCCACGTTCCCCGGGGAAGAGCTGCAAGCTATGAACTTTGCCCATTGTTTGCCTCTAGTGTTGGTATCTTTCCAATGAGGAATTTTCGTGGGGGAAGGGAATTTTCCATGGAAGGGAAGCCGGATTTCCCTGGCATTACTTAAAACCGATCATAAATTGAATAAAAAAAAACAAGTTTTTTCAACTGACAGTATGGAGCAACAAAAAACTTAAAACGAACAGAAATTGTTGTATATATGAGAGGGTTGCCTCCTCCTCAATACCTCGCTGTTTACGCAAGGGTTTTATTTAGAAGTTTTAAAAAAGCTTATTATTCTACTAATTATTCTTAAGTAATTGGAAGAATAAGTCAAACCTTAGCTTAAAATGTGAAATAGTGAGGAGGGGGGAACCACCTCATATACGTAATAATTTTTGTTTGTTTTAAGTTTGAATATTGCTCCTTACTTTTTGTTGAACAAACTTGTTTTTTTTTGTATTTAATCTACCAAAAAACCGGATATATTTACTCTATATTGCCGAGGAATGATCTCTGTACATGTACATTACGAACTGCTGAATTCTAATGTAATCAAATATGGTTTTTAAGCCTACATTAGCGATAATCCAGGCATATCGTAACCCATCTTGCTTACTACTGTATCTGCTTAAAATTAGATTTCATCTCTTTACTAAAAAAAGAAAAAACAACAACTTTTTTCAACTGAAAATAAGAAGCAACCTCAAAAGTTAAATTAAACAGCAACTATTACGTATATGAGGGGATCACCCCCTCCTCAATACCTCGCTCTACACGCTATAGGTTTTTAGTATTAAAAAAAGGCTTTTTATTGTTCTAATTAAACGGCCCTTCTATTTCAGGAACCGTTCTTAAATAATTGGGACAAAAATTCAAACTTTAGCGTAGAGAGCAAGGAATTGAGGAGGGTGTGATACCCCTCGTATACGCAATAATCTCTGTTCGTTTTATGTTCTGATGTTTCTCCTCACTTTCAGTTGAAAAACTTCTTTCCTTTTTTATTTAATTTCTGATCGTTTATAAATAATGCCGGGAAATCTGGCTCACCCTCCATGAAAAATTCTTTTCCCCCATGTAAAATCCTTCCATAGAAAGTTTTTTTTCACATAAAATACCCCCCATCCCCACCAGGAGAATTATCCACAGACAATTCCATTGTCGCTGAAAATTCCCCGCTGAAAATTTCATGCGGCAGATTCCGGCTAAAAATTTTCTTGGCACACTTTCATTTGAAAAAGACTTTTATTTCTGATTGTTTTTTCAAATCATGCTGGAAACCTCCCTCCGTAGAAAATTTTTCTCACAAATCTCCCTCCCCTCTAGTAGGAGGTTGCTCCCGGAGAAAATTCACACTGGAAAATTTCTTCCGTACAAAATCCCCCTTCTCCTGCAGAAAGATCACCTAGGTAATTCCAACCCATGCAAAATTTTCCCCGGAAAGTACTCCTTAACGTCTCCGCATGTAAGACTGAGTCGATAATGAGAAAGTAATAAAAAAAATTCCGATAGGAATTCTGGAGAATTCCCTCAGTGTAAAATTTAGTTCCTCCTTCCGGAAAATCAAGAAAATTTTCTCAAGCTTGTAGATTTTGACGGTTAACACTAAACTTAATGAATGTTATATACTTGGAATCAGCATAATAAGCCAGTTCTTTTGATGTATCTATTGATATCAAAATTCTCTTTTTAGAGTTTCGGTTACAATTAAGTCGCATTACTCCTTACTGACAGTTCGTTGCACAGTTTATATAATTAGCAGTATGATCTCTCCCTATCTCACCCATTATAAAAACCCGGACCGAGGTGCGAGTGCTCCAAAAAATCTATAAACATAAGCGGCATTAGATCTTTTCACGGGTAGACAAAGAATAATCACCTACGGAACAAGTACTGACAAAACCACTTGGCCGGCTCAACCAATAAGTGGACAATAAGTGCACAAATAAGTGGGAGGAGCCTTTTGTTCGCAGCGAGAATGAAGAGCCAGAAATCATCTGCGGTAAACTTACTGGATAATTATATAAACTGTGGTTCGCTGCCACGAACAGGTTGATAAACCAAAACTCGCATTAAAGTCCTTTAGACAATTTCAAAATCCTTAGAATTATGAATTAGGATTAAGAGAAAAATTTGGGGGTCTCTGAAAATATCTAAAAGACTTTAAGATGGATTTGTGGTTTATTTGAACGAAAGAAATACGATTTTTGACAAATACGATAGTATGCAAGATGGGTGACAATATATGACGCTCGGGACTGTGGGCAAGAAAGGGGCTACAAGAATGTGCCCTCAAATTTATTGTCTTATTTTTTTCACAAATTTTAATAATTTGGATTTTATTAATATATATAAACAATTATTAATAACAATTATTATTATTATAATTATGATAACTTATAATAACTATAAACGTATAATAACAATAATTATAATAACATTTATAACAATTAACAATTATTAATATATATATATATAAACAAACATGTTTGTTTTAGTCATTGTTTTATTGCCTTCAGTTGAATTCTGCAGTTGCTAACCCCTCATAATTTTTAAAATAGCATATACCCTGAAGATATTTTTTCTTAAAAATAAAATGATGACACATTCCTAAAAGACGTTCCTAAAATATTCTGTTTCTGCTCAAAATCAACTTTGTTCTCTACCATGCCGGGTCTACCCCCCCCCCGCGGGGGGGGGGGTGGGGGGAGAGAGGCCCAGAGATTCCCCCCCACAATATATCCCCGTGGAAATTTTCCAAGAAAATTTCCCTAGAAAAGTCCCTACTTGGAAAATTCCCCCGGAAAATTCTCCCCCCTTTAATCCCCCTGAATAGTTTTGGATGCTCATTAGAAGGAACATTGAAAGTTCTACTCGTCTGCTTAAGTCAGAGGCAATACTGTAGCATTACCTAAAGTAAAGAGTCATAAGGATTCAATGTATTAGTATTTTTTTCCAGAAGCACTTCATATGGAAGGGGTGGCCGTATAAACTTTGGAAGAGGCTCATTCGATTGCAAATTAAAATTTATAATGCTATTTTTAATAGTGAAAAGTGATTGGAGGGTAGTAACCCACCACCCACGCCCTTTTTCACTCAAATGCATCCGATCAAAATTTGGAGATAGCCATTTTATTCCAACTAGTCCAAAGATCAAATAACTATGCCTCTGGAGTTGACAATAACATCCTCATGATCTTAGAAACTTCGGAGGATGCTCATTCTATTGTGAAATTGAGAGTTCTGGTCCTTTTTTTTAAATCGAAATTGATAGGAAAAACAACCAGCCCTCCTTTCCTAGAACTGTTTTTGATGTGTGGTCACACATCCATGATTTATCATTGGTAAAAAAAAGACAATTCCAAACATTTGTAGACGAGAGCTCTAAAAATCTACAGTAAGGTTCTCTGTTGTTAGGGAGGAGGGCAAATGCCAGCAGTATTGATGCTATTGATATCAAATATACATGGAATTACACAAGAATATACAGTGCAGTTTGACGTACGCATTGCAAAAAGCGACCAATCCTTTTATATTATATACCTATAAAGAGAACAAACACGTTTTGAGAGTATGATTGAGATTATATAACGCAGCCAGATGCGTCTTTGAAGCACAGTCAGCATAGCATTTTTTTTTTAATCGAAAACTAGAAATTGTCAAATTGCATAATCAAAGAATGGTCTCATTCTAGAAATACCGGTTTACAGTTGGTTATAATAATTTTTTTTTCTTTTTTTGGCAATTGACATTTTTTTCTGATAACAAGTACCATTCATTGCGATCGTAGCTCTATGTTGGCTCGTTTTATATACTTCAGTTTGTCTATTCATTTGTGTTAAATAAAAATCTTGGATCTGGAAAATGAAAAAATAAGTATTTAAACAAAATGTACGATGCTGCTAATTAAAGAATAGTAGGCTACACTCAGAATTGTTTGATTGACATATGCTGTTAAATCACTTTACGTAAAAGCTAACTATATTTGCAAAAAGGGATAAGGGATTAGCAAATTGGACTATATGAATGATCTTATTTGAATAATAGGGAAAAAAACAGAGCTAGATAAAATTTGCGAATTGGATCATATGAAGGTGGAGAAAAAAGGGTTAAACCGATTAACAGTTAAGGTAACCTCGAAGAGCATGTTAACTCATAGCTTATTTATTATAAATTTGGAACAATATCAATCTATGGAAATGATTAACAATGATAAAATGGTATTATGACTTGACATAGCTTTACTTCTTCGATGTGTTCTGTATAATACACAAGTGGTGTTTGAACACTGTTGTCAATTTAAAATAGAGTTTAACGTTATAGTATACTAAAAAGTTGATACTAAGAGAGATGTTGATGGCAAGAAAAGAATTTTAATAATGGATAGCTTTACTTCTTCGATGTGTTCTGTATAATGCACAAGTGGCGTTTGAACAGTGTTGTCAGTTTAAAATAGAGTCTAACGTTATATTATACTAAAAAGTTGATACTAAGAGAGATGTAAATGGCAAGAAAAGAATTTTAATAATGAAATTCAGAACAAACCTTAGACATCCTTGCAAATCAAGTAGTAAGGTGTATGTGAGTATGAACCATCGAGGATCATAAGCACCAGCAACCCTAACCACCAGAGACCTCAACCCCCCAAGGGTACCCTATCCCCAAACTCGAAGGGCGCCCCCCTCCCCTCCAACTTTTTGGCCCCTCCTCCTATTTTTTTGAATTTTTTTTGAATTTTTTTTAACTTTTCTTTATTATTTATTTTAACATATATTTTTTTCAACTTTTTTTTACATGTCTTCGAATGAGATGAAACATACTCAAAACAAAAAAAAATCACATATAATATTTTTGAAACTCAAAATGAGAATGCTATAGACATGTTAGTCATGACCTTTACTATTAGAAAAATAATGTTTGTAGTAGCACTTATTTTTATTAGACTAAAAATTTTTTTTGGACTTCGAAATTATTCAACTTTTTTTTACATATCTTAAAATGACATAAAATGTGCTTACGGCTCTAACAATTGTACTCTATGCTTGCTCAGAGACACAATGCGGCTTTCCCACTGGTACTTTATGGCGGGTTATCGACACTATCTAGTTTATTGCATGTATTAAATCATTATTTTTCTACGCGGTGGAACGATAAACACACAAGTCATATCTTTAAGAAAAGTGAAGATGGAGCATTTTAATAAAGTGTGTTCACATAACAATGCTATTGTAGCATTGAATGTCGACAAGGAGAAGTATTTCAACTATGAAACAAGTACAAGTGGTAGCACTATTGGAAATGTATGCAAATGTCATGACAGTAAGGAATTAAATTTCTTTGGAGTACCGAAAAAATTCAACTCTTTTGTTAATGGATATGCAAGATTGAGATCTCCAGAAGTGATTGCACTCAAAGAGAGTGCCAACATAAAAATAATCGTTGATGGTAGATGACAATTCCTTGCTACTGTTGCAGGTAACACATTACCTACTGATACATCCTATCGTCAGCTTTCGGGTATTAGCATTCAACGGAAGATCAAAAAAGAAAGGCCTACTCTTCTACTAATATCATAAACCATATCTTGTCAAGGTGCTGAAACTGTTACATGTGTAAACATAATGTGATAATAGACAGTGAAATTGCCAGAAAAATAAAAAGGGCATTGGTAGAAAATATCACTATGGAATATAAAGATGAATCGATGAAAAACAAAGCACCAGCAAACGTTAATGCCATTGATCAAACAGTCAATGAACCAAATAATACCCAAGATGAAAAGCATATTGAGCCTGTCGATGACACAGCAGTAAAAATTGTGTGTGACTCAAAATGGAATAATGATTATTCTACTGATTACGAACTAAGAGAAGACAATAACTAAAATATCAAGAGAGAACATGGTGAACTATTTTATGGAACGGATTCAAAATGTGCATCCTTTGTCCAATATGCTGGAAAAAATTAACAGAATCTAAGTATCAGATTGAATAAATGCTTTATCAACATCATTTGTCGGATATGACGGATAAAATTGACAAAATCTAAGTATGAGAGTGATTAAATGCTTTATCAGCATCTTTTGTCGGATATTTTAAGTGTCAGAGTGAAAAAGTTTTTCTTATCAACATCCTTTGTCAGATACATCGAATAAAAATTGACAAAATCTAAGTATCAGAATGATTAAATTCTATATCAACATCCCTTTCTCGGATACATGGGATAAAAATGAAAAAATCTAAGTATCAGAGTGAATAAATGCTTTATCAACATCCTCTAAATGCATTATCAACATCATTTGTCGAGTATATCGGATATGATAAAATTGACAAAATCTAAGTATCAGGTTGACTAAATTCTATATCAAAATCCTTTTCTCGGATACATAGGATAAAATTGACAAATTCTAAGTGTTAGAGTGAATTAATTTTTTTATCAACATCCTTTGCCAGATACATCGGATAAAATTGACAAAATCTAGGTATCAGAGTGAATAAATTCATTATCAATATCCTTTGTCGTATATGTCGGATAAAATTGACAAAATCTAAGTATCAGAGTGAATAATTATTTTTAACAACATCCTTTGCCAGATATATCGAATAAAATTGAAAACATATAAGTGTCAGAGTGAATAAATTTTTTTTGTCAAAATCCTTTGTCAGATACATCAAATCAAATTGACAAAATCTAAATTTCAGAATGAATAAATGCTTTAACAACATCCTTTATCAGATATGTCGGTTAAAATTGACAAAATCTAAGTAACAGAGTGACTAAATTCTATATCAACATCCTTTTCTCGGATACATAGGATAAAATTGACAAATTCTAAGTGTTAGAGTGAATAATTTTTTTTTATCAACATCCTTTGCATTTACATCGGATAAAATTGACAAAATCTAAGTATCATAGTGAATAAACTCATCTTCAACATCCTTTGTCAGATATGTCGGATAGAATTGACAAAATCTAAGTATCAGAGTTAATAATTTTCATATCAACATCCTTTGCCAGATACATCGAATAAAATTGATAAAATACATGTGTCAGAGTGAACAATTTTTTTTATCAACATCCTTGGTCAGATACATCGAATAAAAATTGACAAATCTAAATATCAGAATGAATAAATGCTTTAACAACATCCTTTATCGGATATGTCGGATAAAATTGACAAAATCTAAGTATCAGAGTGATTAAAGTCTACATCAACATCCTTTTCTTGGATACATAGATTAAAATTGACAAAATCTCAGTGTTAGAGTGAATATTTTTTATCAACATCCTGTGCCATTTACATCGGATAAAATTGACAAAATCTAAGTTTCAGAGTGAATAAATTCATTATCAACATCCTTTGTTGGATATGTGGGATAAAATAGATAAAATCTAAGTATCAGAGTGATTAAATTCAATATCAACATCAGTTTCTCGGGTACATAGGATAAAATTTATAAAATCTAAGTATCAGAGTGAATAAATGCTTTATCAACATCCTTTAAATGCATTACCAACATCATTTGTCTGCTATATCGGATAAAATTGACAGAATCTAAGTATCAGATTGATTAAATTCTATATCAACATCCCTTTCTCGGCTACATGGGATAAAATTGACAAAATCTAAGTATCAGATTGATTAAATTATATATCAACATCCCTTTCTCGGGTACATGGGATAAATTGACAAAAATTAAGTATCAGAGTGAATAATTTATTTTTTATCAACATCTTTTGTCAGTTAAAACAATTATAATTAACAACATCTAAATATCAGAGTGAATAAATGCTTTTTCAGCATCCTTTGTCGGATATGTTGAATAAAATTGACAAAATCTAAATATCAGAATGAATAAATACTTTAACAACATCCTTTGTCGGATATGTTGGATAAAATTGACAGAATCTAAGTATCAGAGTTATTAAATTCTATATCAACATCCCTTTCTCGGATACATGGGATAAAATTGACAAAATCTAAGTATCCGAGTGAATAAATTCATTATCAACATCCTTTGTCGGATATGTCGGATAAACCTGACAGAATCTAAGCATCAGAGTGATTAAATTCCATATCAACATAATTCCATGACAAAATCTAAGTATCAGAGTGAATAAATGCTTTATCAACATCCTTGAAATGCATTATCAACATCATTTGTCGGCTATATCGGATAAAATTGACAAAATCCAAGTATCAGACTGATTAAATTCTATATCAACATCCCTTTCTCGAATATTTGGGATAAACGTGACAAAATCTAAGTATCAGAGTTATTAAATTCCATACAAACATCCCTTTCTCAGAAACATGGGATAAAATTGATTAAATCTAAGTATCAGATTGAATAAACGCTTTATCAATATCCCTTAAATGCATTGTCAACATCACATGTCAGATACATCGGATAAAATTGACAAAATCTAAGTACCAGAAAGAATAAATT
>JAQQPU010022305.1:0-14082 GCA_029168905.1 Artemia sp. Kazakhstan ARC1039
TTTATATTTTCCAAAGACAAGGGACAATAGTTAATCTTATTTTCTTTTACTGCGTCTTTGACTTTGTTTTTCTTATATCCATGTTTGCTTTTAGCATTGATAGCATTAACTTCATTTTTTTCAGTTTTCGACGGATCATTTTCTGGATATCTACTCAAAAAGTCGCAAGCTGCGTTTTGTTTTCCCTTTAAATGTTCAAATTCATAATCTAGGTCTTGGATTTTCATAATCCATCTAGCTAGAATGCCCGTGGGGTTTATAAATGTGCGCAGGTACTGCAAGCTTTTATGGTCTGATCGTAATATAAATTTTCTACCAATTAAATAATGCCTAAATTTGTCCAAGTGGTAGATAATAGATAATAATTCTAAGTTTGTGGCGGAATAACTACTTTCGCCCTTTGATAAAGTTTTACTTGAATAGCATATAACTTTTTCTATTTGTTTAGGTGTTCCCTGTAGAGGGTTAGGGTTTTCTACTGGGATTGTTTGCGAAAGGATAGCGCCTATGCCCTTTGAGCTAGCATCGGTGGTAACGATGAATTTTCCGTTTTCGAAATCAGGGAGTGATAAAATTGGTTCAGAAGTGAGTGCCTTCTTGAGATGGTCTAGGGAAGTTTGAGCTTCCTGGGACCAGGTAACATTATGGGAGTTTCCTTTGGTTAATTCCGTGAGGGGTTTCGCAATTTGGGCATAATTGCGTACAAATTTTCTAAAGTAGCCAGTAAGTCCTAAAATTCCCCTTAATTCTTTCATAGTTCTGGGGGGCTTGAGGTTTTCAACACATTTTATTTTATCAGGGTCTGGGGATATCTCTCCCTGGGTTACTACTACTCCTAAAAATTTGATTTTGGATTGAAATAAATTTACTTTCTCAGGCCGGCATTTTAAATTGCCTTGCCTGAACTTCTCAAACACCTTAGCTAAAGTTGCCAAGTGTTGCTCAGTGTTTTCCCCCACGCATATAATATCATCAACAAAATGAATTATATTCCTTAATCCTCTCAACAGGTGCAACAGGGGTCTACATAACGCGCTTGAACTTGTTTTAAGCCCAAATGGTACCCTTAAGTATTCATAAGATCCATATTCGGATGCTGAAAATGCAGTTTTATGGACATCCTTTTCGGCTATTTTCACTTGGTGGTAGCCTTGGGTAAGGTCCAAAGAAGTAAAAATTTTGTTTTTGCTTGAAATTGAGTCAAGAATTTCGTCTATTCTTGGTAGAGGAAATTTATCGCTAACTACTTGTTTGTTGAGAGCCCTATAATCCACTACGAGTCTGAGATCTCCATTCTTTTTTGGTACTAAGATTACTGGTGCACTATACGGACTTATACTTGGGCGTATAATCTTGTTCCTTTCTAATTCATGGATTTTATTTTTTAACCACTCTTTGTGCTTATATGGCACACGATATGGCTGTTTTGCTACGGGATTACCAGTCGTTAAAATTGAATGCTGGTAAAATGGAATCAGCCCGATATCATTTTCAGATGCAGAAAATACATCCTTAAAATTCCATAATAATTCGCATAATTTTTTCTTAAGTTCCATATCCGTAATATGATCCATTTTAAATTTGTTTAGAAATTGCGATTTAGTCAAAGGGTATTCGTTATTTGAAGTTTTAATACCGTTAACTAGGTTTCTTTTAGAATTTTCCCATGTATTTAAATCATTTTCCGTTAAAATCTCGATTTGGACTAAACAGGTCCCCTTTTTAATTGTAATTGTATCGTTTTCATGGTTATTGGTTACCCAAATAAAACCTTCCCCTTTGTCATAAGATATAATCTGTTCCTCGCATAACAGATTTTCGGGTATTTCAGACGGTGTCGCAAACCATATTTCTGATTTGCTAATTGTTGGCTCGATCATTTGTGATATTTGAATTTTTTGCATCGTTTTGGGAGGGACTTTTGTTTTCCTTATCGCAAATCCGTAATATTTCTCTTCATTTTCATTGTTTATTAGATTCATGCTGGCGCTATGCTGCGCCATTGCGGCATCTTGTGGCGTCACGTTGGGTTTTACTATGTTTTTCCACAATTCCACTATTTTCTTAATTTCATTTGATCTGTACTGTCGCATATCTCCTATTTTTATTTTCGCAGATTCAATGCTGTTATTATTTAATTTTACTTCATTTCTGCGATATCTCTCAGGATAATTGAACAAATTTCCAATTATGCCATGTCTTTGCGAGACATGGGGTTCAAAATACTTCGACATTATACCACTAGAAATTTTGTTTACTGTTATGTTATCTTCGTAACCTCTGTTACGATTTCTTAAGGTAGAAACTTTTTCCTCCACCGTAGCTGGGTAGACCAACCTCTCGTTGGCTACGTCTAATAGTATTCTATTAGACCTTAGAAAATTTGCCCCTATAATAGCTTCATATGGGAGATTATCGCATATGATGAAATTTGTCATGAATGTTCTATTGTCTCTTTTTAAGTTTAGGCAAATTGACCCTTTTGCATTTAATTTATGGCCTGTAACACTTGTTAAATTGGGATTATTAGGGTTCTTTTGTCGCCTAATGTGCAGAGGCAACGTATTAAATACGCAAGAGTTTATGATATTTACAGTAGCTCCACTGTCAACTAAGGCCGTAAAGTAAACGTTTTCTACACAAAAATCATTAAATATAGGTAACTTGTTAATAATATCACTACAAGAAGGCACTAGTATTGTTTTGGACCTATTAAATATCCCTGGCACCCTCGGGGTCCAACTTATGTTTCTGAGGGGCCTGAAGCGTTTCCCTGAGAATTTATTTCATTTCTCGGTGCCTGTAATAGATATTCAGACGTATTAGGTTCCGTAGGCATATTTAAATGATTTACGTCTGCCTGTCTTCGCCATGTATTATTATGGTAACGTGGATGTCTCGTGTCAGTGCCGTTTGCTGGCACTGTTTGCCAGTGCTGTTGGCTTGTAAAATTTTCATTTTTCATCGGCAAATTTTCATTATTTTTATATTGCATTCTCGCATTATATTGGCCTTGGCGAATATTTGGGTTTTCAAACCGGTAATTAATTTGCCTGTTGGGGAAAGGGCTATACAAATTTGGTTGGTACGCATTATAAGGTACTGATTGGCGCAATCCCCCCTGGCTATAGCCTATTGCACGACCGGTGCTAATATTTGTTCTTCTGAACAAATGGTTACCGTAATTTTGCGTATTACCGACAGCATTTCTTGGTATGGGATTGGTGACGAAGTGGCACTCTCTTGCTATGTGGCCAACACGATTGCAGTTATAGCACCTTATTATTGTAGGGTTAATGGGCTGAAAACGTACTGTTTTCTGCCTAGCGGGTTCTGGCGTTTTGTTTCTTTGTGCTACTGGGGAGTTATCCCTTGAAAAGAAATTGGGGGATGTCTGATCGCCCTTGAAGATTAGGTTTGCGTTTGAGTCGCCTAAGCTGTTTATTTTTGCATTACTATGATTAGCAACCATTTTATCAACTTCAATTAGTCGTTCTACCTCTTGGACTGCAAGATCCAACGTCCGAATATTCTTGGATATTACTACTCTATATAGTTTTGGGGGTAGCCCTTGCAAAAAGGTATTTAGTATGACTTTTTCATACAGTTGCCCAGAACCACTTCCGTATTTTGCTTCTACAGAAATGCGTATATTATCCAGATATTCCCTTATATTTTGTGAAAAATCAAAGTTCACTACTCCATGTTTTAATTTATTTATTGAACTGGTTTCTATAAATCTCTCTTTGAATGCTTTTAACAAGTCATCAACCGTATTTATTGGCAAGTTTGCGTTACTTCCTATGGTATGCTCGACCTGTTTTAGAAAGGTTAAGGCCTGGCCTCTTAATCGTAGAAGCAGCATGTCTTTTAACGCTCCAACGTCTGTTTTTGTTAATTGTACAAACTGGGTCAATTGGATATTAAATTCGTCAATATCTGATTGACCATTGTATTCCGGGATAGATTTTGCAATTTCTATATTTTTTGCGACTAACTTTTGCACTATTAGTAATTCATTTAGATCGTCCATGTTTTCCTTTTGTTTTTTTTTTGCGTTTATATCAATTTAAAATTTTACTTAACCTATTTTGGGGTAGGCTATTATCTCTTATGAGATATCTAAAGGGTTTCCTATCGTAGCCTAGCGGTTATAGGCCTAATCAATTTTCTTATATGTCTGTATCTTTCCAAAAATTAAATTTGAATTACAAAGTTTAAACAGCCTAACTAGTTCGCAGTTTTCCTCCAATTTCCGACACGCGCCATTTGTACCATTGAAGAATTGTTTGTAGTAATAGAAAAGATTTGCTCGTGGCGATAGAGATTTCTCCTATAGCGCCACTTATAGCGCTGGAGATTGTGTCAACTAGGCTAGCACCGCTCTCAATTAATGAGAGAAAATTGAATATGTAGACATACAAATGTGGCTTCTTCTTTCTTGAGCTATCTGGAGATCAGATTCCTTTGGGAGCATTTACCTTGGAGACTGGCGAACTAATTACCTATTATCGGACTAGACTCAGACATATAAGAGAAACAAACACATATAAAAAGGACAATAGATTTATTGAACTTACATGCTTAGTTGTACAGCAACGGGTCACTTCAATGACAATAAATGGTGACCGAGATTATTTGCGGTACCAATCGTTTTAAGTCAGAATACATATTCAAATTAAAAAACACATTTACCCCACTCCCAAACGCAGTTCTTTCGTCCTGCGCTGTAGGGACTGCCTGCCATTGGACCAAGTGACCCAAGGACGCAAATCTTCGTCCAATAATCTCTTTGAGATTTTTCAGATGATTCAGTAGTTCACACAGTTTTTTTTGCCTTTTAAACTTCCTTATAAATGTTATGCGTTGCATTTTTTTTGCTACAATTTTCTTAGCGAAATTCGAACGACTAGCGCCGTTGTCTGACTGAAGCTAGAAATGCAATTTCTCTCTTTGCTGATTAAGGACTTTTCATTTTTTGCGACTAGATTTAGCTTAATTATAAGAAATCGGAATTATCTTTAGAAAGGAACTTTATTTTGGTATTTCAAATACATCACATCTTACTCATGGTACATTAATACACTTGGAGTCAAATAAACAAATTCTGACTCTGG
The DNA here is from genome assembly GCA_029168905.1 of Artemia sp. Kazakhstan ARC1039. Taxonomy (NCBI): domain Eukaryota; kingdom Metazoa; phylum Arthropoda; class Branchiopoda; order Anostraca; family Artemiidae; genus Artemia; species Artemia sp. Kazakhstan ARC1039. Next base: position 5,118 of record JAQQPU010022305.1, read on the forward strand.
CATCTTTTCAAGGGGTTATTTGTCGCAAAATTGGGGGTCGACGACTCGGTATTTGTCGATTCTTCACGATTTTTACTTGGCAGTGATGAAATACCAATATATACAATTATTCCGAGCTAAAACGTGGCATTACAAATCGAGAGTTTAAGTTTGGTGCTTCTCTTTTAGAAGCCAAAGTCTTACTTTTGAAAATAGAAGGACTTGGTTGATTTGGAATAGAGTTGGTTGATTTTTTTTTTTTTGGAATAGAAGTCGATACTCATGATTCACCGACTTCAAGAGTCTAGTCTAAATTTTTTTATAAAGGAAGAAATAATAATTGCAAACCACGATAATGCATATAATTTTAACTACGTGGTTAATTGTGGTCATATCAAGATAATTTTTCTTATTTTTTCTCGTTGGAATTTTTTCATGACTGGCTACCCCTGAAATTAGGTATTCTATAGTAATGTGTCATATTGACGGCAGTTAAAAATCTAAGCACTCATTACTTAAAAACTGTATCTTGGAGTACAAATTCCAGTTAAACGGATTTTATGAACCATAGAAGTGTGCTTGTCCCACTCGTCCCACATTGTTTTTATACATAGCCATTTTAGCTTTTTTCATTATCTCTGTCTGAGTTCGTCTCAGTCGACATGATAAAGTGTACAAGCTAAGAGCAATTCCATCCGCGTACTTAAATATCGAGTAAATTTATTTCCGTCCTAGCCGAGTGGATTGGTGCGCTGGATTTACGATCTTTTGTCTGAAAGGACGAGGGTTCGAATCCTAGTTTACCCAATTATTTGGTTTGGGAAGGGGGGTCAGTGGCTTGACTCTGTAAGCTCAGCCAGAGTCGACCCCAGCTTTAAATGGGTACCTGGAGAAATCTGGGGAAGGTAAACAGGAAGGGTGTGAGAAAGCACAGGATGGTTAGCCCCCAACCCCCCATTGCACTTCCTGGCTGAAGGGCCAGGAAACGGAGATCAGCACCGCCGATAGGGACTGTAAAGTCCAATGCTGCATTCTTTACCTTTACCTTTTTAATTTATTAATTAAAAAAAAACTTTCCGTAAAATAAGTTTTTCAAAGAAAAGTAAAGGCCATTTTAAACTTAAGCTCAGCAGATACAAATACCTTTTAAAATTCAAACTCAAAACGACCAGAAATTACTATTAAAAAATACATGAAACCCAAAAAGAACAGAAATAAATAAGCAATCATAGCAAAAACATACAACAAGTAATAATATAAATGAATAAATGGATCTTAAAGCGAGTAATGCTTAGATTGGATATGAGTATCAAGCTTAAAATGAAAAAAAAAATATTTTCCTATTGAAGTATAAATGAAACTTAAAACGAACAGAAATTAAATAAACAATAAATGCAGGCAAACATACAATAGATATTAATGTAAATTAATAAATAAATCTTAAAACAAGTGAAACTTACATTGAGTATGCAAATCAAGCTTGACACGAATAAAAATCAGCACAACCAAGAGTTTGGTTATGACCTCCTTCTCTCACTGTAAAATTCTAAAACCTACTGCGTCATTGGCGCTTTACTGAAAACCAATTTTATGACAAATATTTTCTTTTGTACTTAATATTGAAAATAAACATTAAAATTATATTAAAATTTGAACAGATGAGCATTCAGCAATTAATATCATTATACATAAAATATTCAGTTTAATTTATTAGCTCTTTTTAAAGTTGTTAAAGACGAATATAGTTTTCCTACAGACAAGTGTTTGGATACTGCCTCCTTTCCTAACTGTAAATAAAAACCAAAAGCCTACATTGGCGCTTAACTGAAAACGGATTATATTACAAATGTTTTCTTTTCCAGTTCTTACAGCATTGAAAATAAAAATACAATTACAGTGAAACAAATTCTTGAACTGATTGTGCTTTCAACAATTAATATCATTATACATCAAATATTCAATTTGATGCTATTTATAATTTCCAAGACTGTTCAAGGCGCATATAGTTTTTAGTAAAGCGTCAATGACGCAGTAGGTTTTAGACTTTTACAGTGAGAGAAGGAGGTCATACCCAAACTCTTGTTTGTGGTGATTTTTATTCGTTTCAAACTTGATTTGCATACTCAATTTAAGTTTCACTTGTTTTAAGATTTATTTATTAATTTACATTAATATCTATTGTATGTTTGTCTGCATTTATTGTTTATTTAATTTCTGCTCGTTTTAAGTTTCACTTATACTTCAATAGGAATTTTTTTTTTTTTTCATTTTAAGCTTGATACTCATATTCAATCTAAGCATTACTCGCTTTAAGATCTATTTATTCATTTATATTATTACTTGTTGTATATTTTTGCTATGATTGCTTATTTATTTCTGTTCGTTTTGGGTTTCATTTATTCTTTAATAGTAATTTCTGGTCGTTTTGAGTTTGAATTTTACTTTTCTTTGAAAAGCATATTTTTTGGAAAGTTTATTTTAATTAATTTTTGTTCGTTTTTGATTGCAAAAATTTCAAGTTTTTAAAAATTTCTTATTTCAAAATCAAACCTTTAAAAAAACTAAATATTCATCAAAGTGAAAAAATGGGTTTGTGTCAACCTCGGAGTTTTTATTATCTGATATTCGAACTATTTTTAACAAAATTGCTATCTCAAAATTTTCCTCGGTTGGGTTTGGTGGAAAAGGGCGTGGGGGACTAGATTAAGCTTTGGTCTCTTTTCACTCTTTAAAAGTAAACTAGAACTTTCTATTTTCAATCAAATGAGCCCTCTCTGAAGTTTATACGAGTATTCCTTCTATAAGAACCATATATATCCCCAGAGCATAACTTAAAACGCCTGCCCCTGGGCCATGGGTGGTTGTTTCGACCCTGGAGTTTTAATATCTAATGGTTGAACTATTTTTAACAAAATGGTCACCTGAAATTTTTGTTGGATGGGTTTGTCCATCCGATACGCCCAAAGGCGGGGAGGGTGGGGGGGGGGGCTAGTTGCCCTCGGATCTTTTTTGCTCTGAGAAAATGAACTACAACTTTTAATTTCCATTCAAATGAACCCTCTCTGAAGTTTATACGAGCATATCTTCCATAAGAACCATACATGCCCCCAGAGCAATACTTACAACGCCTTCCCCGGCCCTGGGGGGGGGGGGTCGTGTTGACACAGGAGTTTTTCTTATCTGATCTTTGAACTATTTTTAACGAAATGACCATAGGTAAAGGTATTTTTGTTATATGATCTTTCGACTATTTTTTAACAAAAGGGCTACCTCAAATTTTTTATCAGATGTATTTGGGGAAAAAGGGCTGGGGAGGCCAGTTGCCCTGTGATCACTTTTGACTCTTAAAAAGGGCACCAGTACTCTCCAATTCCAATCGAATGAGCCCCCTTTGAAGTTTATACAACGACCCCTTCCATATGAAGTACCTCTGGGAAAAAATAGATGGAGTGTAGGGGGAGGCTAGCTGCCGTGCAATCACTTTTGACTCTTAAAAAGTGAATTACAACTTTCAATTTCCAATCAAATGAGCCCTCTAGGAATTATATACGAGCATCCCTTCCATTATAACCATATATGCCCCCAGGGCATAACCTACAACGCCTACCCCCTGGCCCTGGGGGGCTTTGTCGACACCGGAGTTTTTTTGTTATCAGAATTTTGAACTATTTTTAACAAAATGTCTATCTCTAAATTTTTATCTGATGCATTTAGGGCGTGGAGGAGGGGGGGGGGCTAGTTGTTCTCCGATCTCTTTTGACTCTTAAAAAGTGAACAAGACCTTTCAATTTCAAATCAAATGAGCCCTCTCCGAAGTTTATACAAGTATCCCTTGCATAAGAACTATATATGCCCCTAGAGCATTACTCATAACGCCTGCCTCCGGGCCCTGGCGGGTTCTGTCGACACAGGAATTTTTCTTATCTGACCTTTGAACTATTCTTAATGAAATGGCTATTATAAAAACTTTATCAGATGGGCTTGTGGAAAAAAGGGTTTGTGGGGGGGGGGGCTAATTGCCCTCGCATATCTTTTGACTCTTAAAAATTGAACTAGAACTTTCAATTTCCAATCAAATGAGCCCCCTTTGAAGTTTATACGAACATCCCTTTCATAAGAAGCATATACGGCCCCAGGACAACACTTACAACGCCTATCCCCCGGGCTCTGGGAGAGTGTTTTTGTTATCTAATTTTTGAACAATTTCCAAAACACTGGCTATCTCAAACTTTGTAGGGAACGGGTTTGGGGGAAAAAGAGCGTGGGGGGGTAGTTTAACTCTCTTAACTCTTAAAAAGTGAACTAGAACTTTCAATTTCCAATCAAATGAGCCCACTAGGAAGTTTATACGAGCATCCCTTTCATAAGAACCATACACGTCCTTAGGGCATGACTTGGAACGCCTTCGCCTGTGCCCTGGGGGGTTCTATTGACACCGGATTTTTTCTTATCAGACCTTTGAACTATTTTTAACAAGATGTCTATCTAAAAAATTTCATCAGATGTGTTGGGGGATAGCTGCCCTCGGATCTCTTTTGACTATCAAAAGGTGAGCTCGAACTTTCAATATCCAATCAAATGAGCCCTTTCTGAAGTATATGCCAGCACCCCTTTCATACGAACAATATATGCCCCAGGGCATAACTTACAACGCCGGCCCCCGGGCCCTGGGGGGTTGTGATGACACCTGAGTTTTTGTTATCTGACTTTTGAGAAATTTTTAACTTAATGCCTATCTCAATATTTTTATTGGATGCATTTGGAGGAAAAGGGGCGTGGGGGATCTAGTTGCCCTCCAATCTCTTTTGATTCGAAAAAACTTAACTAGAACTTTCCATTTCCAATCCCATGAGTCATCTCTGAATTTTTCACGAGCATCCCTTCAATAAGAACCATATATTCCCCAATGACATAACTTACAACACCTGCCCTCAGGCCCTGAGGGGTTTTGTTGACCCCTGAGTTTTCATTATGACCTTTGAACCATTTAAAAAAAACAAGCTATCTCAAAGTTCTTATAGGGCGGGTTTGAGGAAAAAAGGGCGTGGAGGGGGGGGGGCTAGGTGCCCTCCAATCTCTTTTGACTCTTAAAAAGTGAACTAGAACTTTCAATTTTCAATCAAATGATCCCTCTTTGAAGTTAATAAGAGCATCCCTTCCATAAGACCCATATATGCCCCCAGGGCATAACTTACAACGCCTGCCCCCGGACCCTGGTGAATTGTGTCAACACCGGAATTTTTTTTATATGATCTTTGAACTATTTTTAACAAAATAGCTATATTAAAATTTTATTTGTTGCATTTGGGGAAAAAGGGTTTGGAGGGAGGGGAAGCTGGTTACCCTCCAACTTTTGACGCTTAAAAAGTGAACTAGAACTTTCAATTTCCAATCAAATGAGCCCTCTCTGAAGTTTATACGAGCATTCCTTCCATAAGAACCATATATGCCCCCAGGGCATAACTTATAACCCTTGCCCCTGAAGACTGTGGGGGGGGGGGAGTGTCCTGCTGAAACATATAATTTCCAGAACTTTCAACTACGTTGAACAAAATGGCTATACCAAAATTTTGATTGGATGTGTTCGGGGTAATGGTGGGAGTGGAAGGGGTACCAGTTGCCTTAGAATCACTTTCGACTATTAAATAGGGAACTAGCCATTTAAATTTCCAATCGAATGAGCCCTTTCTGAAGTTTCTATGACAACGTTGTCTATACAAAACCTTATATGCCCCCAGGGATAACTTACAACCCTTGCCCTGAGGGATGTGGGGGAGATGTCATCCTCAAAGACCTAATTTCCAGAACTTAAAACTACGTTTGATGAAATGGCTGTCTCAAAATTTTGATTGGATGTGTTTGGGGAAAAGGTGGGCGTGAGAGGGGGGTTAATTGCCCTCAAATCACTTTCGACTATCAAAAAGGATCCCAGCCCTTTGAATTTCCAATCGTATGATCCTTTTTTGAAGTTTCTACGACACCGCCTTCTATCAAAAACTTTATATGCCCCCAGGGTGTAACTTAAAGCCCTTGACTTGAGGGTTGTGGGGGAGTGTTCTCCTCAAAAACATATTTTCTATCTGGAAATCAACTACGCTGAAAAAAATGGCTATCACAAAATTGTGATTGGGTGTGTTTGGGGGAATGATGGGCGTGGGGGGGGGCTAGTTGCCTTCCAATCACTTTCGACTATTAATAACCGAATCAAACTCAAAACGAGCAGAAATTAACATAAGTTGGGTGCAAAACGCCTATGCCTTCCCAAGGCTAGAACAAAATTTGCACTTTACTACTTCTACTACTAACAACTCACCGCAGCACAAAGCCGCCTGAGGCCAACACAGCTACGCACGCTCCTCCTCCACCCCAATCTATTCAAAGCCTCCCTTTTTATACCCGCCCACGAAGTTCCCATTTCCTTTAGATCTTTCTTTTTGACGTCCTCCCACCCCAGACGGGGACGAACTGCTTTCCGTTTAGCCCTAGATGGTTGGCCGAAAAGAACAATCTTCGGCAATCCGTCATCCTTCATCCGCACAACGTGCTCTAACCACCTCAACCTTTCTTTCATTATAACCCTAGACAGCGGTATTGAACCACATTTTCCGTATAGCCTATTGTTTGAAATACGGTCAGTCAGCCGGGTACCCAGAACAATCCTTAAGCAATTTCTCTGGAAAACATCTAGCAAATATTAATCCGCTTTTCGGATCGTCCATGCTTCATAGCCATATTTGACCACTGTCATCACTGTAGCTTCTAATATTCTAATCTTGGTTTGCAGACTTATCTTCCTATTCTTCCAGACTTTTTTTTAACTAAACACCCTGAGCCTTGGCTATTCTATTTTCAACATCTTCACTGCTCCCACCATCTTTACTAATAATACTACCAAGGCAAGTGAAGCTGCCCACCTGATCAATCTTTTCATTACCCAACGTCACCTTTTCATCTTCACTTATTCCTAGCCTTAGTGACTTAGTCTTCCTAACATTAATTTTCAAACCAATTCTAGCACCCTGAACTCGCAAAACCTCTAAAACTTCATTCATTTTGCTCACACTTTCATCTAGGATGCTTAAATCATCAGCATAATCTAAGTCCAGGAGACTTTTTCCTCCCCATTTGATTTCATGGTCTCCCATTGCCTTTCCTGTGCTCCTTAAAACAAAGTCCATCAAAATAATCCATATAAAGGGGGATAGAACACAACCCTGCTTAACTCCTGATTTAATACAAAACCAGCTGCTAACCTCATTTCCTACCTTAACCGCAACAGTGTTATTCTCGTACATAGCACTAATCACTTTAATGTATTTGTCTGGTATACCATACAAGGATAAAACCTTTACTAAAGCTCTTCTATCAACAGAATCGAACGCTTGCTCATAATCTATAAAACTGAGGACCAAAATTTGCACTTTACTGAAAAAAATATAAATGTTTTTACTTTTAACTTTAATAAATCAAATGATTTTAACATTTTGATTACTAAATATCAGTACTAATAAATCGAATAATACTAATATTTTGATTACTAAATATCAGTAAATGTATATTAAACTGACAATGTACATTCATTTGTATTTTTTTCAGTAAAGTGCAAATTTTGTTCTAGCCTTGGGAAGGCATAGGCGTTTTGCGCCCAACTTATGTTGATCTCTGCTCGTTTTGAGTTTGACTCGGTTATTTATTGTAATTTCTGTTCGTTTTCGGTTTCGTTTATTTATTGATGCTGATTTGTGGTAGTTTCACGCTTGGTAGATTGTTTGATTTTATTTTTGCTCATTTTTTGTTTAATGGAATTCTTTACTTTTCTTTGAAAAACTTATTTTGTGGAAAAAGTTTTTTAAATTAATAAAATACAAAATATATATTTTATGCTTTTATATATATAAAAGCACGGTAGACGTGCTTTTATAAACATCAAACAATGCTTGTTGTGAAAAGCAATATCTTAATCTTAGAACCTAAAGAGTCGCAGGCCCAAATATTGGCTTTCGTCGATGGAACTCATAACCTTTTGGGCCTATGTTGGGGGCCACACCATCTCCTTCTCGTCTCCCCTCCTCCAAAAAAGCTCAAAGTCTTTACTAATTCGTGTGGTTTCTTTTATATTTCTATATAATTCCCTATTTTTGCTGATTTTTTTTTCCGAAGTTAGGTCCGGTCCCGGATTCAGCGTAACAGTTTTGAGATTTTGGTGGAAATTTACTTTTGCAAAAAGTTTAGGTTAACACTAAAAAGTAGGTGAAATTGTTCAAATCATATTTTGTGATATAATTTCTAATTAAGTATATTTGTGAACTTGAATTAATAGAGTCAGAGTTAGGATAGGATTTTCCGTAATAAATTCTATGCTCATATTGGTAAAAGGAATCTGTCTTAAAAGTCGCAAAATGATTGATTGTGATATTTTCTTCCGATAGAAAGTACCTGCCAGTTTTAAAGCATATGCCCACTCAATACATTCATGAACCTTGGACAGCGCCAGAAGAGATTCAGCGCCAAGCGAAATGTGTCATAGGAAAGGATTATCCTATGCCAATGGTGAATCATGCATTAGCGATGAGAATTAATGTGGAGAGAATAAAACAAGTTTATAGACAGTTAGTTTCGTACAAAGATGTGTGCTCAGGTAGGTCATATTTTAATCTTTATTTTTTCAATTGGAGTTGAATCATACAGGAAATTTAAGAAATAAAGGAAAACTTCAAATTCTTGTTTTTCGAAGGAGGGGAAGACGAAGTTCTAAATGCTAAAATACACTTAAAATATAAATCAGTAGGAAAAGGGAAGATATATAGAATATTCAGAATCCAAACTTAAGAACACAAATTATTAAAAAAAGGTAATTTCAATTGAAACAGTTGGCCCCCAAACGTTAAAACAAACACAGCAAAGTAAACACAAATTAAACTTAAGAACACAAATTAATAAAAAAAAGGTAATTTCAATTGAAACAGTTGGCCCCCAAACGTTAAAA
>JAQQPU010022306.1:0-14080 GCA_029168905.1 Artemia sp. Kazakhstan ARC1039
AAATTACCCCCCAAACGGAATTTCAGCATGTTCCTTTTGTTTGGCATCTCTGCGCTAATGCATTTCAAATTATTTGGAAACCTTTTCGCGCGCTAAGATCAAAACATCTGCCTCGGAAACGATTCTCTTGTTAGAACTCCAAATTAATTCCCCTTTCGTGAATCAATTCTCTATAGAACAACAAATTAATTCCCCTTTTGTGTCAATCAATCAATCATGACATCATGTGTGATCTAACTGTTTCTCGGTGACAATTCTCTTTGGAAATGCAAGGACATTAATTAACTTGACGTCATCTGTCAGACATTAATTAACTGTTTCCGGGAACCTCATAACATCTGGCTCGAATAACAATAACAAATACTATTTCTGGATCATAACATCTGCCTCGAACAGGAAGGAAGTGTCATTAACTTTGCCTCGAACGACAACAACATTGATCCCATTAACCACGTGTTCTCCCAAATGACTCTATCGCGTGCCCAAAACAACAACAACAACATTGACCCCATTAGCCACGTGTTCTCCCTAATGACTCTATTCAAAACAACAACAACATTGACCTTGGCATTTTGCCTCGGAAACAATAACATTGATCCCATTAACCACGTGTTCTCTCTAATTACTCTGTTCAAAACAACAACAACATTGACCTTGACATTTGGCCTCGGAAACAATAACAACAACATTGACATTCGTTGAGAGCGTGCCAAATACACACCTGGAGAAAGAGGTCATTGACCGATTACGCAATCATTCTCACTAATGACTCTATGCCCATATTAGGAGTCCCGGTCGGAGCTTTAGGGTCATCTCTACTGCAAGCAAAGGCTATTTGGTGGTCAAAATAATATTTTATTCTGTAAATTGCCGACTGATTGCCACATAAACACTTGACTAATAATCATCTTTAAACAATTTGAAACATAACGAGATCTTCTTCTGTTATTGGCTATTTCTGGATTAAATCAAACAATTCATGGTAACGAACTATAAATAGGGAGCGACACAATTAAAAGAAACCAAAACTCTAAAAATAAAAATTTTGATACCAAAAAATTCATCAAAGAAAGGATACGAACCTGGAAAATCTCGCCTGATTTTCAAAATAGGGAAAAACCCTTCTAAGGGTGGTTAGCGGATATCTGTTTTTGACAGGTTTTTTACAACTATTTTTAAAATAATAATTTTTATTTAGATTCAGCTGAACAGTTATTAGTAATTAGGAAAAGAAACTTCGGGGAGTTTTGATAACAATCCTACGATTTGAAAGCTTGTTAAAGAGGCGGCTCATGCAAAGCATATTTTTTTTTCTATTTTTCTTTTTCCGTTGCTTATATGTTTTTATATTTTAGTATTATTAAAAATCTTTTTTAACTTTATTTATCCTACTGGTATAAATTTTATCACTTTTGTTCTTCCCTTTCTTTATATCTACCCTTTCTCATTTCTTTGGCATGATTCATATTTAAGTGAAATTGAAAACGCTCGTTCTAATTTGATTTTGTAACTTCATTTTATGTTTTAAGCACACATTTTATTCTTTTCTTCTCTTTCTTTGTGTCAGCAATTCTTATTGATTTTACTAAAAGTCAAAGAATCTTAATGAAGGTCACGCCACGAGATTCAGCGTACCAGAGGACCCTACTGTAGAGGATTCAAGCTCATATCTGCAATGATGTGGAAAATGTGGAATTGCGTGTTTTTTTGCCAGAAGAAAAATCACGGATGCGTTTGTTTTGTTTTTTAGTAATTTTTTTCCCAGGAGGGATCTTATGGGTTGGGGGAAGGCAGGGTATTCATTTATTTAACATATCAACGATGTCTTAGAATCTCGAGAGAGAGCAATTCGAACGTAAATTAAAAGTTATAGTTCCCTTTTTAAGTGACCAAAAGAATTGGAGGGCAAATAGCCAGTCTCGCACTTTTCCTCTAAAGTCGCCTAATCAGAATTTTGAGATAATCCTTTTGTTCAGCATAGTTGAAAGTCCGATAGCTTTTTTTTGGAGATAGCATGACCCCCCAAAGCTGCTTGGGGAAGGTCTGTAAGTTATGAAGCCTGAACATTGTTTACGCATATAGCATTTGTTATTGGGAAGTATGCATAAATGTTTCGAGTGGGGGAGAGGGTGAATTTTCTGCTGACGGGATTTTTCACTGAGAATTTTCCATCGGGAGGGAAGTTCCCGAGGAGTAAAATTTTCAGCGAAATTTTACACTGGGGGAATTTGCCGGAATTCCTATATATAATTCTTTTTATGTCTTGCTTCCTTTTTGCCAACTCAATTTTACGTGGAGTTGTTAATGGTAATTGGCAGGGTAAATTTTCTCCGGGATTGAATTGTCTAGAGGATATTTCTGAGGGAAGGGGAATTTTTGCGTGGAAGTGCAGCCAAATATCCTGGCATTATTTAAAAAATGATCAAAGTTAAATGACAAAAACAAATTTTTTCAACTAAAAGTAAGGAGCAACAATAAAATCTAAAACAAACAAAAAATATTATGTAAATGAGGGGGGTTGCACCCTTCTCAACACCTCCCTCTTTACGCTAAATTTTGAATTTTGTCCTAATTCTTTAAGAACGAATCCTGAAACCAAGGCTTGTTTAATTAGAACAATAAGAAGCTTTTTTAAAAGTACTAAAAAACTTTAGCGTGAAGAGCGAGATTTTGAGGAGGGAGCAACCCCCTCATATACATAATGTTTTTGTTCGGTTTAAGTTTTGATGTTTGAAAAAATTACTTCTTTATTTAATCTCTTAAAGAGCTCGTCTGTTCCCCAATATTAAGAATTGGCCTGAAATTAAGGATTGTTAATCTAGACAAATTAATTGGCTATCTCAGAATTTGTATTATCCGGGTCCTTTATTTAGGCCAAAGGACCTAAATAGGTCCTTTAGAACCTATTTAGACCAATTTTCTGGTTTTGTGGCACAAAAAGATAGAAAACACCACTTCACTGTGGCGCAATCATTTCGTTGCTTAAAAATGCATCTAGATATTTTCATTCCGATTCAAACTAGCTGTCTCCTCATATTCTATAACCACTGGTCCAATACACCATCCCTAGGCTAAAGAAAAAAAACACTAAAAAAAGACACCATGTTACATCGGTGTTGCCCATTAAAAAATGTGACTGTTAACCTCCAGTTATGGGTTTTTGAAAATGATGATTTCAACGATATATTATTTATTCTAAATATAACGCTATTTGTGAGCATTTTCAGACTCTTCTTCGAGAATTACAAACTAACCTACTGCTAGGTTGAATCTAATCAAAATAACATATACTTTCAAAACAGTATTAGCCTACAAGGGAAATATTTGTCAATTGATATCTCCTTATGAAACCCTTCTTTAAATTCCGGATGGTATGGGCCCGGGTTATTAGGTTGCAGACACTGTCGCAACAATGCAGATTTTGGAGGATATCTAATGATGACCCCACGTTTTATTCAACTTATTTTTTAGTCTTTCTAAGACAATCAATCAACTAAAATTGCTCTTGTAAATCCAGTTTTTATTTGTCGAAACAATGTTGACTGTCAAGATATGTTATGAATCACGCAAGGCGTATTGATTGCAAAAACTACCAACTGTCTATCAATCTTTATTTCATGATCGCGTTACTGACAAAATTACATGCTTAACTCTATCTTTTTATTCTTTCGTTCCTAGATAACAAAATATATTCAAGTTTCGAAAGTTTCTTCAATGAAGACACGAATAGTTTGTTTCATGCAATCATAGCATGTAATGTTCCTTTATTGTAAAAATAAAATTATAAGAGGCTCCAAGTTCGGTTTAACTATACCGATTCACTGATTGTGGCCACGACAATTCACTCTTTAACAATCTTTTCATAAACAAACTACTCTAGAACGTCTAAAATCGAAACTAAAAATAAACAATAATTGTTAATTAAACGAAACACACCCAAGAAGTGAAGTTAGGTTAATCCTAACGAAATATAACCATTATATAACCTTTAGTTTATATAATAATAGAACTTGGGCTATATATTTGTACATTAGGGGTGGGGGTAAGGCATTTGGACAGCGCCCCTAACCTAACCTTACCCTCAGCCCCCCCCCCCTAATGTGCAAATATATAGCCCAAATTAAACAATTCCGATGCATTCTGGGACCCGTCATTTGTCTTTGTGGCTATGAAACCGGTTTTCTCAAATCTTACATTCAGCAAACTTCTCGATTGTGTTTCGTTTAATTACCCGTGCCCCAGCCATTTAAATATTTGCCTCTCAATTACTTGGACTATCTGTCTTGGCTTTTCTCTGTCTACAATTAGCCATGTCTTGATGCAACCTATGCAACCTATTGCAAAATACTTGATAACTTCAATTCAACTTTTTTTTGTTAATTCAATTCACTTTTTTGTTAATTAATTAACAAGTACCAAATAAACTTCTAAGGGTATGACTTAGACCTATTACTCAGAAATAAACGCCACTGCCATCTAGCAGCTCCTAATTCGGCTGTAGGCTTGTTTAGGCTGTTTTTCCGCCGTAGTTGTTTGATACAGTTGTTTGAAAATTAAAAGAGTGCTCATGAAATTAACAATGCAGGAAATCAAGTTGTCTAGTTTCCGCGTTACAAAAATAGATAAAGAATCCATGACTGCTAATATTTATTCAATTAACAGATTCTTTTGTTGGTTTCCATTCCATAAAATGAATTCAGAGACGGCCTAGCCTAATAGGCTAACCTGAGTTTTCTTTTCCGTTAAGTAAAACTTCTATTACCGAGAGCCCACAGAAGATTGTTAGCAAACACTGTTAATTAACAATTGGACGATGGAAAAAAGTCTATTTTATGTGCTTTTTCAATTCAACTGAAGACTGATTGTAACGTTAGAACTGGATGGAGCCCTAATTATCCAAACCGTTCAGAAACTAAAATGGCAAGGTCATATAACACAGCAGGAAGAGTTCACCAAGTACTTGTATCTTTATTGTCGCTTCTTTCATGTGGTTCTTATTATTTATTTTATATTAAATCTGAATCGTTAACGGTACTTGTACGACATACCCCCGACCTAGTATTCTTCAACTAAATAATAAAAACAATAATAGCAATTTATTTATGCCCTCTATACATACATGGATGTACACAGACGAGTATAGGAGATAAATGAAAAGAAAACTGAAAATACAAAATTACACTTCTAACGAAAAGGACGACATTAAGTAGCTCATAATATTCAATAGCTCATGAATATATAATAAATAGCTTATGATAGCTCATTAGTACATAACACCAAAAACACTCATAAAACATAACGCATAAACACTCATAATACATAACTCACAAATAGCTGTTTTATTAAAGCAATGGCGACAAAACTGTATTAAACTAAAATTTGAACCCCAGATAATGTTGGGCGTTTTACATCCTCAGGTTTAGGACTTATTATAGACTTCTCATGATCAGGCGTGTACATTTTTCATATTAAATATGAGACGATTGACAATTTTAAGGCTTGGGGATTGCGTATTGCACATGCGGAGGCTGGTGAAGTAATATACTTAAAAACTTAATTCTGGTTTTCTGTATACGAATTCTGGCTATAGGTCCTCAATTTCTAACTTCAATCTCCAGAAAAATAACACCAATATATTTATAAAAATCCATGTGGAGAATCAACATTCAACTAGAAATGTGAAAGCAACAAATTTTATATGAAAAGCAAAAGAATATTAAAAACAAATTCTAAAAAGAACGCTCAATGAAAATATTCATTTAACTTTGATCTTAATGCAACAACTGTAATTTACGTCTACCTTTACAGTAAAAGAAACAATTTTTCAAAAATTTGGAAACAGAGCTTAAAACGATGATGTGCCTATGTTTTTCTTCCTTTTGTTTAATTTCTCCAGCGCTAGCGAGGCGCTGTCACATTGTAGAAATCTGCCAAAGAGCACATGTAAAAGGCAGTGCTTACACCCATATACATAGTACGAATTTCTCTTGAAAATACTATCGCATATCACCAAAAATAGGAATTTTTGTCTCGTGTACCACTGAAATCTCCGTTGCCAAAAATCCTTAACCGGATACTTAAGATATCCCTTTTTAAAGTTCCCTTTCCCAGTCCCATTAGTTAAATGAAAATTAACACGAAGTTTTGAAACTAAAAACTGCCTAGTGAATAAATGTTTTCATCGAATACAAAACTTATTCAGGGATAATGATAAAAACTATTTGTGTATATCCTAACATTGTTTATTAAATAAATAAACAAGTTTTTTTTTAACTGAAAGTAATGGGCGACATTAAGACTTAAAACGAACAGAAATTATTCCGTATATAGAAGGGGCTGTCTCCTCCTCAACGCCCTGCTCTTTACGCTAAAGTTTGACTCTTTCTCACAACTCTATTTGTTAAAACAAAAAAAAACTTTGGCGTAAAGAGCAAGACGTTGAGGAGGGGACATCCCCTTCCATATATGGAATATTTCTGGTCGTTTTAAGTTTTAATGTCGCTCCTTACTTTCAATTAAAAAAAACTTGTTTTTTTTTTAAATTAATTTCTGAACGTATTTTTAAATAATGCTGGGAAATCCTGCGGCCCCCGTCATACAAATCTCCCTTCCCCCATGACAATATCCTCCATGGAAAGATCCTCCCACGTAGCCTCCTCCTCTGACCCCCCTCCCCACCAGAACAAATCCCTCCTGAAAACGTCTGCATACTTTCAAGTAACAAATACTATATGTAAACAATGGGCAAAGTCCATAACTTGGAGCCCTTCCCCCGGGGACTGTGGGGGATTAAGTCATCCTCAAAGACATATTTATAAGGTTTTTGACTATGCTGAACAAAATGGCTATCTCAAAATGTTGGTCGGGTGACTTTGTGAAAAAAATAAGCGTGGAAGGGGGCCTAGTTGTCCTCTAATTTTTTTGGTCACTTAAAAAAGGCACTAGAACTTTTAATTTCCGTTCGAATGAGCCCTTTCGCGATATTTTATGATCACTGGATAGACACGATCAGCCCTGGAAAAAACAAACAAACAAATAAACACGCATCTGTGATCTTTCTTCTGGCAAAAAATGCAAAATTCCACATTTTTGCAGGTAGGAGCTTGAAGACGTTTTTGAAGACTTTTTTGAAAATTTGAAGAATTTTCTTGTTTTAACCTTCTATTCTTCATAATTGTACGGTTTAATAATCAGTTCTCCTACCATGTTGAAGTCCAACAAGCAAAATTAACAAAAGCATGCAATATTATTAGTTCAAAAATCTTGGCAGCATTACGACAGAAAAATTGCGATAACAATAACACAAATTTCCATCACATCTAGAATTATTTTAACGTTCTTCAATTTTCTAAAATCTCTATATATTTCATATAGGACAATATTTCTTAATAATTAAGCATTTATCAAATTTCTAAAAGATACAAAATATTCTCAAAGACACCGAAATTCCCATCTTCGACTTTATATGTGAGTAAATAAAAAAAATCAACCGAAAATAAGGAGCAATATTGAAACTTGAAACGAACAGAAATTATTATGTAGATGAGAGGGGTTACCCCTTCCTTAACACCTCGCTCTTCATGTTAAGTTTTTTTAAGTACTTTAAAAAAAGCTTCCTATTGTTCTAATTAAATGAATCTTGTGTTTCAGGAGTCCTTCTTAAAGAATTGGGACAAAATTCGAACTTTAGCGCAAAGAGCGAGGAGTTGAGGAGGGGGAAACCCCTTCATATTCATAATAATTTCTTCCAGTTGAAAAAGCTTGTTTTTTTATTTAATCTCCGATCGTTTTTCAAATAATGCCAGGAAATCTGGCTCCACCTCAACGGAAAAATTCCTCTTCCCCACGGATATATCCACTAGACAATTCAATCCTGGTGAAAATTTACCCCGGACAATTACCCTTAACATCTCCACACGTAAAACTGATTCGGCAAAGAGAAAGCAAGACTTAAGAAGAATTTCGTTTAGGAATTCTGGCAAATACCCCCAGTGTAAAAAATCCCTTGAAAATTTCACCTAATAGAAACCTCTCCCCGTGGAAATCCCCCCAGCAAAAAATTCTTCATCCACCCCCCCCCCCCAAAAAAAAAGTGTGTGCATACTTCCCAATAATATATACTATACGTAAACAATGGGCAAACTTTATAACTTAAAGACCTTTCCCTAGGGGCTGTGGGGGATCATGTTATCACCAAAGGCATAGTTAATCGGCTTTTCAGCTACGCTGAATAAAATGGCTGTCTCAAGATTTTGATGGGAAGATTTTGAGTAAAAGGGGAGGGGGAGGGGCATATTTCCCTCCAATCTTTTTTTACTTAAAAAGAGCAGTAGAACTTTTAATTTCCTTTCAAATGAACCCTCTTCCAATATCCTAAGGCCAGTGGGTCGATACGATCACCCCTCAAAAAAAAAAAACAACAAAAAACAAAACAAACAAGCATCCACACAATTCCACATTTTTGCAGATAGGAGCTTGAAACCTTTACAGTAGGGTTCTCTGATATGCTGAATCTCACGGTATGATTTTCATTAAAATTCTTAAACTTTTAGGGGGTGTTTTCCCCTTTTTCCGAAAATCCGAAACATTTTCTCAGGCTAGTAGCCTTTGGTGGGTAGGACTAAACTTAATGAAACTTATCTATTTATAATCTGAAATACGTAAATCTGCTTCTTCATATTACAAATGCAAAGTCCAGGATTTATTTTCTACAAAGCCAAAACAATGGTATAACAGAATAAAGAAAATTTGTGGGAAACCACATAATAATACAGACTTCCATTTCCAAGAAGACCCTTCAGTTACAGCCAATGATCTGAACATGTTTCTTTCTTCCATAGTTCAGAACCTCCCTCCCCTTTCTTTTGACACTCCTTATGATTTGTGCTCTCTCAATTTTCCCGTTATTTCGCCCTCGGATGTGGAGGCAAAAATTAAGAACATTAAAAAGTGTAGTGCATGTCCATTAGACATTCCGATTGTACTAATTAAAGCCTTTGCCGACAATCTCTCAGAGCCTTTGTCCTTACTTTTTAATGAAATTACCTCTACTGGTAAATTTCCAAATTGTTGGAAATTAGGTTTTATTACTCCCGTAAAAAAGAAAGGTAATAATCAAGATTTTAATGGTGTCCGTCCCATTACTCTTACTCCAGTTTTTTCGAAGTTATATGAAAGCTTTTTAGCTGAGTGGTTGAAAGTAAAAATAATCCCAAATGTTGACCAAAGACAATTCGGAAACCTACGCTCTACATCTACTACCCACTATCTTGTTCACCTTATGGACACAATACGCAACAAACTCGAAAAACCCAATACCTGGCTCAATGTTATCGCTGTTGACTTGCAAAAAGCTTTTGATTTAATCAACCACAATATACTATTAGAAAAGCTATCTAATGACTTTCAAGTTGACCCTTATTTAATTAGAATAATTGCGTCTTTCCTCTCTAACAGAACGCAAGTCGTGAAATACCTGAATGTATATTCTGATTCCCTCCCAATTTATAATAGTGTGCCCCAAGGAACCCTCTTAGGTCCGATTTTATTTCTTACAATGATAAACAACCTTGGTGTTTATTTCCCGGATAGATGGAAATTTGTCGATGATCTAACTGTCTTAGAGACATGTTCCAAAAATTCCAAAAGCAACCCAATGTACACCTTGGAATCGATATCAGCCGAAGCTCTTACTGATGATATGAAAGTCAACGCTTTAAAGTCAACTGTTCTTACTATTAATTTCTTTAAAACTCCCCCTTCTTTCTCCTGTCCAATCCCCCCTGAAATGTCCGTTACCACTATGAAATTACAGGGCGTTACCATCTCTAGCAACTTAAAATGGGATTGTCATATTAATGACATCTTAAAACGTGCAAATGCTGCATTTTCCCTCCTTAAACTCCTTAAAAAATTTAAATGCCCTAAATCGCACTGTTTAAGGATTTTCCTGTCATTTGTACGCCCAACCCTTGAGTACGCCTGTCCTGTTTGGCATCCTGGCATTTCCATTGAATTGTCGGACAGAATAGAAGCAGTACAAAAAAGGTGCCTAAGAATTATCTTCAATGAGGGTAAAGTACCTTATATTTCCCTTCTTAGGAGAGCTAACCTTGTCACCCTTAAGGAAAGGAGAGCAAAAATTACCTTGCGTTTTGCTAACAATACCCTTCATAACCCTCGAACAACTCCCCTTTTCCCCGGTCAATATTCACCCCATCGACCCCGCCTCCCGCGTTCTGTGTCAACAAAAATCCCCCTTCTCGCCCCAATAAGAGTTTGCACTGAAAGATATAGAAGAACTTTTATCCCTTACATAGTTGACATTTTCAACCACTGAATCTCCGCTGCCTCCCCCCCCCCCTCACTCACTCTTTACCTCATAATTATTAATTTTAATGCCCATTTTGCAAATTTGGAGGTTTTATATTTATGTTTGTTAGTCACCAACTAACTTATGTTTTTGTTTTAATTCTACTTTATCCCCTTGTTAATTTTACGAGTTTTTCATTTGTTTTTTTTTGGGCATTTTTGCTGACTTGACATTGTCCTTCTAATTTTATGAGTTTACTTTGTACTTTGTTTTTGTTTTTAACGTTTTTACGTATTTGACATTGACCCTTTTATAATTTCTGTTGTTGTTTGATTGTTTGTTTTTGTTGTTCTTTCTTCGCTGTATTTGACGCTAAAGTGCGAATTCGGCCTTTTTGGGCTTGTGATAGCCATTTTTCAGCAATAAATCTTATCTTATCTTAATTAGCATAATAAACTAATTCTTTTGATATGTCTATTAGTACAAAAATTCCATTTTTTAGAGTTTCGATTACTTTTGAGCCGGGTCGCTCCTTACTTATAGTTCTTGACCACGAACTGCTTGACAAAATTGCAGGCTTTTTAAAAAGAAGTTTAAAGAGATGTGCCAAGTAAAACCTATATTTTATTCCCTATTTGAACAAAAACTCATGTTGACTTCCTTGTGTTTCTCCGCCCAAGTTTCAGCAATCGTGAATCGTGATATTTCGCCATATCTGTAGAATTCTTAGAAACTAGAGCCTTACTGAAAACTGGGCTGCCTTGAGTTTTTTAGAGAATTAAAATTGTACACCAAAATTTGTTGATTTTATAGCCTGCGACAGGCTATTTGAAGCTTTAAAAATTAGTCTTTAATTGACGCCAGGCTAGCCAGGACAACCATGCTCCTAATCCTGTTGTGTTGCGCAGATTCTGGGTTTTCAGTAAAGCGCTAGTTTTTCAGAATTCTACAACATAGGAAAACATCACAAGTCAGTTTTTTTTTTATCCAGTTTTGCAGATTTAAGTTGCATAAACTGCAAAGCAATAATTTTGTTCCATCTCGAGTTTCAATTTCGCTCTTTATTTCCGTCAGAAGAACTTTTTTTTTAATTAAATATATGAGACAAACATCACTCGTTACTATCCTAACCCTACTGTGCGGACAATTGCATACAAATACAAAACAAGTGAACACTCATGACATCTCCGGTAATGTATAAAGGGCTGGGCACACGTAGCTGGTTTCGGGAACTGATTTCCCAATCAGCGCCGATTTTAAAAGAAATTAATTAAAAAAGAAAAGGTTTTTTTAACCGAAAGTAAGGAACGACGTTAAAACTTAAAACGAACAAAAATTATTCCTTATATGAAAGGGGCTGTCCCCTCCTCAACGCCACGTTCTTTACGCTAAAGTTTGACTTTCTCACAACTCTATTTGTTTAAACAATAAAAAACTTTAGCGTAAAGAGCGAGGCGTTGAGGAGGGGACAGCCCCTTTCACATACGGAATAATTTTTGTTCATTTTAAGTTTTATTTTTATTTAATTTTTGAACGTTTTTGAATTAATGCAGGTTTTGATTTTGGCTCACCGTACATGAAGAATTAAAACCAAATTTGCATATTAATTTTACTTTTATTTGGTTAAACGGCTTTCTCGAAACTTATTTAATTTTATGTATGAACGTTTTTATTAGTAATAAATATACGTAACTTACGAATTAGCTTACGCAACGAACTTCTATATTCATATATTTTTAATACGTATATTAGGGGGTTCGCCCTCTAGTCAATTCCTTGCTCTTTAAGATAAAGTTCGAATTTTGTTCCAATTCTTTAAAAATGACCGCTTAATCCCAAAGGCCGTTAATTAGAATAAATAGCTCTTATGAAAGTACTAAAAAATCTTTGGCTTAAAGAGCGAGGTATTGATTAGGGGATGAACCCAATCATATATGTAATATTTTCTGTTCGTTTTAAGTTTTAATGTTGCTGCTTACTTTCAGTTGAAATACTTGTTGTTTTTTTAATTTAATTTCTGATCTTTTTTTAAATAATGCTGGGAAATCCGGCGTCCCCTTCATAGCAATGTCCCTTCCCCCATGAAAACTTCCTTCATTAGCATCCTCCCAAATAACCCCCAACCCACACCACCCCCCACTGCCAGAAAAAATCCCCCCTGAAAACGTCTGTATACTTCCCAATAACCAATACTATATGTTAACATTGGGTAAAGTTCATAACTTTCAGCCCTCCCCCCGGGGACTTCGGGGGATTAAGTCATCCTAAAGACATACTTATCATATTTTCGAACATGCTGAACAAAATGGCTATCTCAAAATTTTGATGGGGTGACTTTGGGAAAAAAATGAGCGTGGGAGGGGGCCTAATTGCCCTCCCTTTTTTGGTCACTTAAAAAGGGCACTAAAATTTTTAATTCCCATTCCAATGAGCCCTCCCACGATATTCTAGGACCACTGGGTCAATATGATCACCCCTGAAAAAAAAAAATCAAGGAGGCACACTTGTGCCTCTATAAAGAGGCGACCCACCACAATGTTAAGCGATTTCAGGTCCTAGAGGTCGCAGAGAGACGGCGGTGATCGCATTGTGTAGCCCAAGCTCAAACTAAGAAACGTGCAAAATTTCATCCTCCTCCGACTTTATCTTCATGGGGTAAACTGGGCCGGAAGTTTCGACCCTCCCACCACAGCCCCCCTTTAACGTTGTACGATTGGGCTGAAATTTAGAGGTTAAGCTTTCCTAGGGCCCGGGAGCTTATCCTCGAAATTTCAGCTCAATCCGATCACTCCTTCCCTGTTTTCAAAAAACCAAATATAGCCACTTAAAATTCATTTCTCTTTTTTTTTTGTTATCCACGCCTACAGGCCACAGTTGGCAACTGATCCGGGTGAATGAGGACTCATTCGAAGCAGAATTCGACCTGTTAGGGCCTTTTGATATTTTCAGACCAAAAAAATTATCCCCCGAATTTACATTTACGAAAAACCTCGTTTTCCTATAAGAGCCCGCTATAAGCGGGCTCTTATCGTTTTCCTATAAGAGCCCGCGATAACGCGGGCTCGTTTTCCTATAAGAGCCCGCAAGCGATTTTCGGTCCTAGCGGTCGCAGAGAAACAGCGGTAATCGCATTTTGTAGCCCAAGCTCAAACTAAGAAACGTGCAAAATTTCACCCCCCTCCGACTTTATCTTCATGGGTAAAGGTGGGCCGGAAGTTTCGACCCTCCGACCACAGCCCCCCTTTAACGTTGTCCGATTTGGCTGAAATTTAGAGGATAAGCTTTCCTGGGGCCTGGGAGCTTATCCTCGAAATTTCAGCTCAATCTGATCACTCCTTCCCTGTTTTCCAAAAACCAAATATCAAGTTTTGTGGGGATTTGCTTGCGCCAAAAATAGATTCCCCTTACTAAAAAACAATTACAATTGTGTCTCTTTAGTACAGCAGTCGATACTCCTGACTGTCAGGCGGAAAACCCGGGTTCGATTCACCGTCAGAGGAAATTTTCTATATACTGAATTTAAAGTTTAAAAAAGAAACTCAGTTTCTTTTTTAAATTATTTGAAAAAAACTACATTTTCTAAAGAGTTAAAGAGGCTGAGTTACAAGGTCGACCCTTAAAACACCCTGTCGAGAAAGATAAGAATAATACACAATCATCTACCAGTTAGTCAAGCAATAATAAGTAATAAACTGTACAAAAACGTGCAGAAATTATTTGAAAAAAACTACGTTTTCTAAAGAGTTAAAGAGGCTGAGTCACAAGTTC
>JAQQPU010022307.1:0-14080 GCA_029168905.1 Artemia sp. Kazakhstan ARC1039
AAAAAAAAGCTTGTATTAAAGCCCAATCAAAATTGTAAAATACCTTCGATGTCTATCATTTGACAAAGTTCAATGACAAAATAACATCTAACCGTCAGAATCACTAACCGTCATAGCATCGACAAAAATTTATAAGTTTATATAATAGTAATAAGTATATAATAGCTTAGAAACAAATTTCGGCTATATATTTGCAAATCGGGGGGAGGGGTGGGGTTAAAGCATGGCATATATTAAATACGTAGCCTAACCTAATCTAGGTACCTTTTCCCCCTAAACCCCAAAAAACTGAAGTTTAAAAATTTTAGATGTTATGACGGTTAGTGGTTCTGATAGATTTTTTTTGTCGATGTTATGACGGATTTTGTCGATGTCCTGACCTTAGTGGTCCTGATGGTTAGTGGTCCTGTGTGTGTATCGTCTCTCTGTGTGTGTCGTCTCTGGTTGTGTGTCGTCTCTGTGTGTTTGTCGTCTCTGTGTGTGTGTCGTCTCTGTGTGTGTGTCGTCTCTGTGTGTTTGTCGTCTCTGTGTATGTTTCATCTGTGTGTGCGTGTCGTCTCTGTGTGTGTGTGGTCTCTGTGTGTGTCGTCTAAAACTGTCAAAATAAAAAAAACATAGTATTTCTATATTCAGCAGTCATGAATTGCATTCACCAACGATGTCATTTCCAGTGTATCGATAAGTGACGTATTAGTTACCAACAAATTTTTACTTTTTAATTTTAACGAATTTACCAGTCTCCCACAGCTAATACATTTCAAACTGCAGCAGTATAGAAATTGATTGATTTTTATTGATGTATTTTTGTTTTGCAACCAAATAGTAGGCCTATGCTTTATACTGATAGCATAAACAAAAAAGTGTCACTATCAAACAGCCAAGGAAAAAAGTCTAAGATAACACTAAAACTGTAAAAAAAAATTTAGTATTTTTATATTTAGGAGTCTTGACTTGCATTCACAAACGATGTCATCTCTAGGGTATCCATTAGTGATGTATTAGTTGCCAAAAAATTTTACTTTTTGATTTTAACGATTTTATCAGTCTCCCACAGCTAATACATTTCAAACTGCAACAGTATAGAACGTAATTTATTTTTATTGTTGTATTTTTGTTTTGCAACCAAACAGTAGGCCTATGCTTTATACAGATAGCATAAACAAAACTCGTCACTTCCACACGGCCAAACAGCAGACGTCTGGGGTCAATCTATTTAACGGGTGTCCTGTTCCACCCCACAACGGGGCCCTATTCCAAGCGGTACCCTATCACACCATACAAGCACACACATATTCAAGTTACCAATCCCTCATATCCTCTCTGATTTTTATAAGAGCCATAGAATATTCCTGGAAATAATTATTCTCAACGAAAGAATGCTAATACTTTAACGGGTGCCCTATAAGACATCGTTCCAAGCACACATTCTTATCTCAAGTTTTGTTTTGCAACCAAATACTAGGCCTATGCCTTATACAATAGTACAGACAAAAAAGCGGCACTACCACACTACCAAACAGCAGAAGTATGAGGTTAATATATTTAACGGGTGCACTGTCCCACCATCCAACGGGGGCCCTTTTCCAAGCGGTACCAAATCACACCATACAAGCGCACACATATTGAAGTTACCAATCCCTCATATCATGTCTCTGATTTTTATAAGAGCCATAAAATATTCCTGGAAATAATTATTCTCAACGAAAGAATTCTAATACTTTAACGGGTGCCCTATAAGACATCGTTCCAAGCACATATTCTTATTTCAAGTTCTGCGAAAAAGAATTCTCGGCTTGGCGCAGAGTACATGTCGTTCAATAATAGAAGTGACTTTGAAGTAACATTATGCTTAATAAATGAAGTTCTGATATGAATTCTAATAAACAATTGGATAAGATCTTTTTGTACTCTAAAGGTATCGACCCGAATATTGATTATTGACTATTGATAATTTATTATGACTATAACAGGGCAGGTATCATTATTGTAATATAAAGGCCCTGTGCACATCGGTTTTCAATTACAGGGTTTGCGCATCAGTTTGTGCCCCCACATTCTCGTCCAGGGCCCCAAATCCACAACCAAGGCCCCTAGTTCCCACTCAATTCTCCCCCTCCAGGGCCAAAACCACCCAAATGCCCTTTAGGGCACTAATTTTGACTTTCTGCATACCCCAATACTAAGCAATCCTTTTCAGTAATGCTTTATAGTATCATTTCCTATATATATGAATATGAATTTATAAATTTTGACTTTATGCGTACCCCAATACAGAGTAATCCTTTTCAATAATGCTTCATGCTATCATTTCCCTCATAGGGCTGTCGTATCAACGCTTAAAATATGTACGAAATTATTAATTTTACTTTATGCATACCCTAATACTAAGCAATACTTTTCAAAAAGGCTTTATTGTATTATTTCACTCATAGGGCTGTCGTATCATCGCTTTAAATATGTACGGCTTTATTTATTTCGACTTTTGGCATACCCAATACTAAGTAATCCTTTTCAATAGTGCTTTATTTTATCATTTCCCTCATTGGGCTGTCTTATTATCGCTTAAAATATATATGACTTTATAAATTTCGACTTTATGCGTACCCCAATACTACCTAATCCTTTTCAATAATGCTTAATTCTATCATTTCCCTCATAGGGCTGTCGTATCATTGCTTAAAATATATACGATTCTATTAATTTCGACTTTCTGCATACCCTAATACTAAGAAATCCTTTTCAATAATGCTCTATTGTATTATTTCCCTCATAGAGCTGTCGTATAACCGCTTAAAATATAAACGACTTTACTAATTTCGACTTTATGCATATCCCAATACTACGCTATCCTTTTCAAAAAGGCCTTATTATATCATTTTCTCCATAGGGCTGTCATATCAGCGCTTAAAATATATATGGTTTTATAAATTCCGACTTTATGAATAGCACTAGCCCTCCAACTGAATGAGCCTTTTTTGAAGTTTCTACGAAAACATATTCTATAAGAAACCTTATGTGCCCCCAGGGCATAACTCACAACCTTAGCCCTGATGGGTCTGGGGGGATTGTCATCCTCAAAGACCTAATTTCAAGAACTTTCATCTACGTTGAACAAAATGGCTTTCTTAAAATTTGATTGGATGTGCTTGGGGAAAAGGTGAGCTTGAGAGGGGGGCTATTAGCCCTCCAATCACTTTCGACTATTAAATAGGGCACTAGCCCTTTCAATTTCCAATCGAATGAGCCCTTTTTCAAGTTTCTACAAAACACTTTCTATAAAAACCTTATATGCCCCCAGGGTATAACTTACAACCCTTGCCCTGAGGGGTGTGGGGGGGAGGGTGTTGATCATCCTCAAAGACATAATATCCAGAAATTTCAACTACGTCGAAAAATTGGCTATCTCAAAATTTTGATTGGGTATGTTTGGGGAAATGATGGGCGTGAGAAGAAGGGTAGTTGCCCTCCGATCAGTTTCGACTAGCCTATTAAAAGGGCACTAGCCCTTTCAATTTCAAATTGAATGAGCCTGTTTTGAAGTTTCTACGACAAAATTTTCTATAAAAAATGTTATATGCCCCCAGGGCATAACTTACAACCTTAGCCCTGAGGGCTCTGAGAGGATTGTCATCCTCAAAGACCTAATTTCCAGAATTTTTATCACAAAATGGCTATCTCAAAATTTTGATTGGATGTGTTTGGGGAAATGGTGAGCTTATGAGGGGGGCTAGTTGCCCTCCAATCACTTTCGAATATTAAAAAGGGCACTAGCCCTTTCAATTTCCAATCGAATGAGCCTTATTTCAAGTCTCTACAAAACGCTTTCTATAAAAAACCTTATACACCCCGGGACATAGCTTACAACTCTTGTCCTGAGGCATTTGGGGGGTTTGTCATCCTCAAAATTATAATTTTCAGAACTTTCAACTACGTTGAACAAAATAGATATCTCAAAATTATAGTTGACTGTTTTTGGGGAAATGGTGGGCGTGAGAGGGGGGGTTAATTGCTCTCCATTTACCTTCGACTATATCAATTTCCAATCAAATGAGCCCTTTTTGAAGTTTCTACGACAACATTTTCTAAAAGAACCTTGTATTGTTCAGGGTATGACTTACAACCCCTGTCCTGAGGGCTCCGAGGGGTTTGTCATCCTAAGAGACCTAATTTCCAGAACTTTTAACTACGTTGAACAAAGTGAATATCTCAAAATTTTGATTGAATGAGTTTGGGGAAATGGTGGGCGTGAGAGGGGGGTTAGTTGCCCTCCAATTACTTTCAAGTATTAAAAAGGGCACTAGCCCTTTCATTTTTCAATCGAATGAGTCATTTTTGAAGTTTTACGACAACGCTTTTTATAAAAACCTCATATGCCCCCAGGCATAACTTAAAACCCTTGCCCTGAGGGCTGTGGGGGGCTGTCATCCTCAAAGACATAATTTCCTGAACTTTCAACTACGTTGTAAAAAATGGCTATCCCAAAATTTTGATTGTATCTGTTTGGAAAAATGGCGGGCGTGAGAGGGGGGTTAGTTGCCCTCCAATTACTTTCGACTATTAAAAAGGCCACTAGCCATTTCAATTTCCAATCAAATGCGCCCTTTTTCAAGTTTCTACGACAAAGCTTTCAATAAAAACCTTATATGCCCCAGGGTATAACTTATAATCCTTGCCCTGAGGGCTGTGGGGGGTTGTCATCCTCAAAGACCTAATTTTCAGAACTTTCAACTACGTTGAACAAAATAGCTATCTCAAAACTTTGATTGGATGTATTTGGGGAAAGGGTGGGCTTGAGAGGGGGGTTAGTTGCCCTTCAATTACTTTCGACTATTAAAAAGGCCACTAGCCATTTCAATTTCCAAGCAAAGGCGCCCTTTTTCAAGTTTCTAAGACACAGCTTTCAATAAAAACCTTATATGCCCCCAGGGTATAACTTATAACCCTTGCCCTGAGAACTATGGAGGTTTTCATTCTCAAAGCCCTAATTTTCAGAACTTTCAACTACGTTGAACAAAATGGCTATCTCAAAATTTTGATCAGATGTGTTTGGGGAAATGGTGGGCGTGGAAGGGGTGTTAGTTGCTTTCCAATCACATCCAACTATTAACAAGGGCACTAGCCACTCCAATTTCCAATCGAATAAGCCCTTTTTGAAGTTTCTATGACAACTCCTTCGATACGAATTGCCCTGGTCTAAAGGGGAAAAAATAATACATCGTGCCAACATCGTTCTTTACTTAGGAAGCGCTATTGCGCTGCCTATGATATGACTTCATTAATTTTGACTTTATGCATACCCCAATACTAAAGTATCCTTTTAAATAATGCTTTATTGTAAAATATATACGATTTTATAAATTTTGACTTCATGCATACCCTAATATTAAACAATCCTTTTCAATAATGCTTTATTCTATCAGTTCCCTCATATGACTGTCGTATCATTCCTTTAAATATACATGACTTCATTAATTTCGACTTTATGCCTACCCCAATACTAAGCAATCCTTTTCAATAATGCTTTATTTTATCATTTCCCTCATTGGGCTGTCGTATAATCCCTTGTAATAGATACGACTTTACAAATTTCGACTTTATGCATACCCAATAATAAGCAATCCTTTTCAAAAGGCCCTATTGTATCATTTCCTTCATACGGCTGTCGTATAATCACTTAATATATACACGATTTTATTAATTCCGACGTTATGTATACCCCAATACTAAGCATTAGTTTTCTAAAAACCTTATTGTATCATTTCCTTCGTGTGGATGTCGTGTTATCACTTAAAATATACACGACTTTAATTATTTCGAGTTTTTACATACCCCAGTACTAAGCAATAATTTTCAATAATACTGTATATGGCTGTCGTGTCACCACTTTAAACATATACGACTTTATTAATTTCGACTTTATGCATTCCCAAATCCTAAGCCATCCTTTTCAAAAGGCTTTATTTCATCATTTTTCTCAAAGGCCTAACGTATCTTCGCTTAAAATATATCCGACTTTATAAATTTTGACTTTATGCATAGACCAAATACTAGGCAATACTTTTCAAAAGGTTTTATTGTATCATTTCCCTCATAGGACTGTCATATCATCGCTTAATGTATATACGACTTTATTAATTTCGACTTTATGCATACCCCAATACTAAGCCATCCATTTCAAAAGGCCTTATTGTATCATTTTCTTCACAGAACTCTCGTATCATCGCTTAAAATTTATATTATCTTAATAATTTCCACGTTATCCATACCCCAATACTAAGCATTCGTTTTCAAAAGGTCTTATTGTATCTTTCCTTAGTATGGCTATCGTATGATTGCTTAAAATATATACGACATTATAAATTTCGACTTCATGCATACATGAACACTAAGCAATCCTTTTCAATAATGGTTTATTCTATCATTTTTCTCATATGGCTGTTGTTTCATGGATTAAATATATGACTTCATTAATTTCGACTTTATGCATATTTCCAATACTAAGCAATCCTTTTCAATATTGCTTTATTCTATCATTTTCCTCATAGGGCTGTCGTATTATCGCTTAAAATGTACACGACTTTATTAATTTTGACTTTATGCGCACCCCAATACTAAGCCATCCTTTTCAAAAGGGCTTATTGTATCATTTTCTTCATAGGACTGTCGTATTATCACTTAAAATATAAACAACTTAATGGTTTCGACGTTATGCACACCCAAATACTAAGCATTCGTTTTCAAAAGGCCTTATTGTATCATTTTCTTCGTATGGTTGTCGTATCATCGCTTAAAATATATACGACTTTATAAATTTCAACTTCATGCGTACACCAATACTAAGCAATCCTTTTCAATAATGGTTTATTCTATCATTACCCTCATATGGCTTTTGCATCATTGCTTTAAATATATATGACTTCATTAATTTTGACTTTATGCATAGCCAAATACTAAGCAATCCTTTTCAATATTGCTTTATTGTATCATTTCCCTCATTGGCTTTCGTATCATCGCTTAAAATACATACGACTTTATAAATTTTGACTTTATGCATACCTCAATAATAAGCAATCCTTTTCAATAATGCTTTATTCCATCATTTCCCTCATTGGGCTGTCGTATCATCTTTTAAAATATATACGACTTCATTAATTTCGCCATTAAGCAAACTCCAATACTAAACCATCCTTTTCAAAAGGCTTTATTGTTTCATTTCCTTCATATAGCTGTCGTATCATCAGAAGCAACTCAATAGCGTTGTCTATAGTAAAGGCCATACGGCTCCAACGTTTTATTATAATTTATTATTTTTTTTCAGAGGAACTTCATATGGAAGGGTTCGTCGTATAAACTTCAAAGGGACCTCACTCAATTGGAAATCGAGAGTTCTAGTGTCCTTTTTAAGAGTCAAAAGTGATCGGAGGACAACTATCCTCCCCCTCTTCACGCCTTTGTTTTCCCAAATGCATCCGATAAAAATTTTGAGATAGCGATTTTGTTAAAAACAGTTCAATAATAACATAAGAAAAACTCCGGTGTCAACACAAACCCTAAGGGCCTGGAAGCGAGCGTTGTAAGTTAAGCCCTGAGAGCATATATGGTTCTTATGGAAGGATTGCTCGTACAAACTTCAGAGATGGCTCATTTGATTCCTTATTGAAAGTTCTAGTTCACTTTTTAAGAGTAAAAATATATCGAAAGGTAACCAGCCCCCCCCCCCTCCACGCCATGTTTTCCTAAATGCATCCGATAAAAATTTTGAGGTAGCCATTTTATAAAAAAGAATTCAAAGATCATATAACAAAAATTTTGATATCGAAACAGCCCCCCAGGGCCCGGGGGCAGGCGTTATGAGTTATACACTGGGGGCGTATCTGGTTCTTATGGAAGGGATGCTCGTATAAACTTCAAAGAGGGATCGTTTGATTGGAAATTGAAAGTTCTAGTTCACTTTCTAAGAGTCAAAAGAGATGGGAGGAAACCTAGCAATCCCCTGCAAGGCTTTTTTCCTCAAACCCATCCGATAAGAACTTTTAGATAGCGATTTTTGCCCCCCTCCACGCCTTTTTTTCCTAAATGCATCCGATAAGAATGTTGATATAGCCATTTTGTTAAAAATAGTTCAAAAACCATATAATGAAAACTCCGGGGTTGACAAAGCCCCCCAGAGCTAGAGGGCAGGAATTGTAAGCCATGCCCTGGGGGAATACATGGTGCTTGTGGAAGGGATGCTCGTAAAACCTTCAGAGAGGGCTCGTTTAATTGGAAATTGAACGTTCTAGTTCAGTTTTGAGAGTCAAAAGAGATTTATGATAACTAGCCACCCTCCTACGCTCCTCTCCCCCCAAATGCATCCGATAAAAATTTTTAGATAGCCATTTTGATAAAAATTGTTCAAAAGTCAGATAACAAAAACTCAGGTGTCAACACAACCCCCCAGGGCCGAGGGCAGGCTTTTTAAATTATTCCCTGCGGCATATATTGTTCTTATGAAAGGGATGCTCGTATAAACTTCAGAGAGGGCTCATTTGATTGAAAATTGAAATTTCGGGTTCACTTTTTAAGAGTCAAAAGAGATCCGAGGCAACTAGATCCTCCCCCCCTGCCTTTTTTTCTAAGCCCATCTAATAAAAATTTTGAGATATACATTTTGTTAAAAATAGTTCAAAGGTCGGATAAGAACATTTCCGGTGTCAATACAACCCCCCATGGCTCGGAAGAAGACGTTCTAAGTTATGCCCTGAAGGCATGTATGGTTCTTATGAAAGGGATGGTCATATAAGCTTCATTGAGGGCTCATTGGAAATTGAAAGTTCCGGTTCACTTTTTAAGAGTCAAGAGACTGAAGGGTAACTAGCCTCCCCCGTGTCCTTTTTTCCCAAGCCCATCCGTTACAAATTTTGAGATAGCCATTTTTTTTTTAATTGTTCAAAAATTAGATAACAAAACTCTAGTGTCGACAGAACCCCCCAGGGCCCGGAGATAGGCGTTGTAAGTGTTGTCCTGGGGGCTTAGATGGTTCTTATGAAAGGGATGCTCGTACAAATTTCAGAAAAAACTCATTTGATTGGAAATTGACAGTTCTAGTCACTTTTTAAGAGTCAAAAGATATCCAAGGGCAACTAGCCCCCCCCACACATCTTTTTTCCCCAAACCCATCCAATAAAATTTTTTAGACCGACGTTTCAGTAAAAATAGTTCAAAGGTCAGATAAGAAGAACTCCTGTGTCAACACAACCCCCCAGGGCCCCGAAACAGGCGTTGTAAGTAAGGCTCTGGGGTTATATATGGCTCTTATGGAAGGGATGCTCATATAAATTTCGGATATGGCTCATTTGATTGGAAATTGAAAGTTTTTGTCCACTTTTTAAGTGTCAAAAGAGATCGGAGGGCAACTAGCCCCCCCCACGCCCTCTTTTCCTCAAACCCATCCGATAAGAACTTTGAGAGAACTATTTTTTCGAAATGGTTCAAAGATCATATAACGAAAACTCTGGGGTCGACACAATCCTTCAGGGCCCGGGGTAGGCGTTGTAAATTATGCCTGGCGGGCATACATAGATATTATGGAAGGGATGCTCGTATAAACTTCAGAGACGGCTCATTTGGTTGGAAATTCAAAATTCTAGTTTAGTTTTAAAGAGTCGAAAGAGATCAGAGGGCAACTATCCCCCAAGCCTCTTTTCCCCAAATACATCCGATAAACGTTTTGATATAGCCATTTTGTTAAAAATAGTCTAAAGGTCAGGTAGCAAAACTCCGGTGTCGACACAGCCCCCCAGGGCCGGGGGAATGCGCTGCAAGTTATGACCTGGTGGCATATATGGTTCTTATGGAAGGGATGCTCGTATAAACTTCAGAGAAGGCTCATTTGAATGAAAATTGAATCATTGGTATTATTAAGCTCATTGACTGTATTTGTTGGTATGCCATTGATGATAGTAGTTATGTTTGTAAGTGCTTTGTTTTTCATTAATTCATCTTTTTAGCCGCGTTGTTAGGCTTTCTGCCAATGCCACTTTTTTGCTTTCGATTTCACTGTCTATTACCAGATTAATTTTACATAGTTTGCAGTTTTGGCACATAGACATGATATGCATTATTAAACTAGTGCAGCAGCATGCCTTTCTTTTCCCCTTTGCTTTCATTTGAATGCTAATACCAGAAAGATGACGATAGGATCTTCAACGGGTAGCCTGTTACCAGAACTAGAGGCAAAAAGTTGACCCTTGTCATCAACTATTAGTTTTAGACTTGCATTATCTTTGAGCTCTAGCTTCTCTGGAAATGTCACTATCGCATATCCACCATCAAAACAGTTGAATTTTTTCGATAGTCCAAAGGAATCTATTCTCTCACTGTCATGACAATGCGCGCATATATTTCCAATATGACCTTCATTAATACTTTTCTCATAGTTCAAATATTTATCCTGGTCAGCATTCAACACAACAATAACTTTATCATTGGCACACACGTTCTTGGAATATTTCATCTTCGCTTTTTTTCAATATGATGCAAGTGTTTATCCTTCCAAAGTACAAAAAAATACTGATTGAAAACATATACTAAACTAGGTTGTGTTGATGATCAACCATTGAGTACCAGTGGGGCGGCCGCATAAGAAAAAATCGAAAAACTATGTTCACCAAAGATTAAAACCCATTTTTAAGACATGGCAAAAAGTTAAAAAAAATCAGTCTAAAAAAGGGGTAGGGGCCCTTGGGGGGCCTTAGGGAAGATTGGGGCTCCTGGAGGGGGTGTGGGTGGTTGGGGCCCTGGAGGGGGGCATGGAGTGGGGACTCGGGGCCCTGATGGTGGACTTGGGGCCTTGGATGAGAATGTGGGAGCCCAAACTCATGCACAAGCCTGGTAATGGAAAACCGATTTGCACAGGGCCATTGCATTACAATAATGATACCTACCCTGTTATAGCCATGATCAATTATCAATAGTCAATAATCAATAATCGGGTCGATACCAATAGAGTACAAAAATATCTCATCCAATTGTTCATTACAATCCATATCAAAACTTCGTTTATAAGACATAATGTCACTTCAAACTCCCTTCAATTACTGAACAACATATATGTCAAACGCAAGTCAGATATGTCATAAGCAATTATCAATAATCAATAATCGGGTTGATACCATTCGAGTTCAAAAAGATCTCATCCAATGATCTATTAGAATTCATATCAGAACTTCATTTATTAGACATAATGTTACTTCAAATTCACTTATATTATTGAACGACATGTACTCTGCGCCCGGCCGAGAATTCCTTATCGCAGAACTTGAGATAAGAATGTGCGCTTGGAACGATGTCCTATAGGACACCTGTTGAAGTAATATCCTTCTTTCGTTGAGAATATTTGTTCCAGGAATATGTTATGGCTCTTGTTGAAAGCAGAGAGAAGATATAAGGGATTGGTAACTTCAATATGTGTGCCTTTGTATGGTGTGATAGGACACCACTTGGAATAGGGCAACCTTTGTATGGTGGAAAAGGGTACGTTAAATAGATTTACCCCATACTACTAACAGCGTAAAGGAACTATTCCGTTTTGTCAATTTTCCCGTTAAATAACTGTTTTTTCTAACATAAAGCCTTTTCAATCATCACAGCATGCCAACGAAAGATAAAAGTATAATTTTCTCAAATCCCCCTACAATAGGTCTCATATACCCCAGGAAACCTCAGTAGAATAAATAACCCCCTATAACAGCCCCCCCAATAAAGAATAAAGAGGGGGATTAAATAATCCTCCTCTTCATCCTTATACTGACAACTCAGGTTGTAACTATATGAACACAGGCATACTAGAGCAATTCGACATGAATAAACTCTCGTCAGAGAACATGAGATTAATATAAGAGTGCTAGGAATAAGTATGGATGATTCTTCTGAGGATTCAATGATTAAGTCCTTTGAAAAAAAAACCTGATAAGAACGGAAATCCTATTAATCTTAAAGAGGATACCAGAATAATAATAATAATAGAGGCTCTCAAGTGGGTTTAAAGGCTTCTAGGCGTTTACCGTCCCCCCCCCCCAGGGGGAATACACCTCTAGCACCTACCCGCGTGTTCCGCGCGGGGGGAATACCCCCCCTCCCCCCCCCTCTCGTGGAAAATACAGTTTTAGGATTTTAAATTTGAAATTATATTTTATTTTATTTTTAGTTTCGTTGAAAAGTGCCAAGGTACGGGAAAAAGCGGAACTTATAAACCACAAGTACCGTATCTTAAAAACTTAGAAAAAACCGCAAATCTATTTTTGTTGAAAAATCTTCCATATGGACTTCTGCAATTTTTGGCAGTAGTGCCAAATTAAATTGTGGTGCCAAATTAAAAAATAAATTGAAGGAGAAAAAAATGTAGGCGAACAACCATTAAAATTAAGCCAAACACATATGGCACCAAAAAGTTTAAGAAGGTTTAGCTTTCCTTTGAAAGAATAGTTGGCTTTGGGATCCAACAAATTCTTATTGTTTAAGTTTTTACGGACGAAAGCGTTGTCAAAGTCTACGAGTATGTTTTTCTTATCTTCCAAGTGTAAAACTACCACACATTACCATTAATAAATCAATGAAGCCGAAAACGAACAGAAATTACAATAGATAACCAAGTCAAACTCAAAACGAGTAAAAAGTATAAGGTGTAGGGCTGACAACACCCAAGTATTCTCAAGACCAAAACATAATTTGCACTTTATTAAAAAAAAAATAAATAACTGTTTTTTGTCAGTTTAATATACATATTCTGATATTTATTACTTATAGTTTTAATACTTCTTTATTTATTAAAGTAAAAAAAGTGAGAACATTTAAAATGTATTTTGTTTTCAGTAAAGTGCAAATTATGTTCTGGTCTTGAGAAGGTTTGGAGGTTGTCAGCCCTACTCATTTTGATTTTTGCTCGTTTCGAGTTTGAATCGGCTATTTATTGTAATTTCTGTTCGTTTTGGGTATAATTTATTTGTTGATAGTGATTTGTGGTAGTTTTACGCTTGGAAAATTATTTGAATTTATTTCTACTCATTTGTGGCTTAATGAGGCTTTTTACTATTCTTTATCAAACTTGTTTTGTGAATAAGTTTTTTTAATTATTTTCCGTTCAGTTTTTATTGACATAGTCTTTTTCATCGAAAAAATGTTATATATAAGTAGAGATGCTCGTCTGGATTTGCTTGGAGGTATAGCCAAACAGGTCTTTCTAGTAGTCCTATTCTAAAGGTCATTACATCTTTGCAAAGAGATTTACGTAATTAATTAAACCTGTATTATAAAACCAGCGCGTCTTGTTTCGAGTTTTAACGGACAATTTTTTTTGAAAAGCAGACAGTTTTTTTTTGTTTAGCATTTGCAAAAAAGGGGTAATTAGTGATTGGAAAATTTTTTAATGCTTTTACAATCGGAGATGTTTGATTAACCTTTGCAAAAAAAAGGGGTAATGGGATTTGCGAATTGGAGGAGATGCCATGATTATGTACTGTATAATACACAAGTGATGTTTTGGAGCGTATTGTCAATTTAACGAGAAATGACTGAAAAGTGTTTTGAGGGAGATGGGTTGCATGAGAGTTCAGTTAAAGGGGGTACAGTTACACGGGGGTTTCGGTTATGCAGGAGTTCAGTTACAAGGGGGTTCAGTTGCACGGGGGTTGAGTTAAATTGGGATTGAGTTCCACGAGAGTAGTGCTTTGTCGTGGTTTAGCTTGTCACAGTTACATTCTCTTGATCTTTCAAAGTTCACTTTGATTTTAGTTACATGGGGGGTTCAGTTGCACGGGGGTTGAGTTAAATGGGACTTGAGTTCCACGAGAGTAGTGCTTTGTCGTGGTATCTTTTAAAAGAGCTTTAAGGGGTTTGAGAGACTCAGTTGCCTGATTCCGTGTGGTTTTTCTTTTCATGGTGGTCATTAAAAACGAAATTTTTGTGTTAAAAATAAGTAGCTTTTGTATCTTTTAAAAGAGCTTTAAAGGGTTTGAGAGACTCAGTTGCCTGATTCCGTGTGGTTTTTCTTTTCATGGTGGTCATTAAAAACGAAATTTTTGTGTTAAATAAGTAGTTTTTG
>JAQQPU010022308.1:0-12987 GCA_029168905.1 Artemia sp. Kazakhstan ARC1039
CTTTTGGAAGAATACAAGTAAGGTATTTTCTACAAACTGTGTAGTATTTTCCGTAACCCAGGCAGGGTAGGAATAGAGCTACAAGGCACCGTCATTATTATATTGACAGGGAGGGTTATTACCTCCAAGGAGAGAGTAGAGATTTTCTAGCCGTAACCCATGGCGGGTACATTTGGCTTTAGAAAGTGGCCATTTGACCACTCGATCGTGTTACCATACCCTGGGATAGGGTATACTGTAAATAGGGTAGTACCAAACCCGATATATGCAGAACCGTTGGGGTAAGAGCGGGAATCTCACTAACATTAGGGTCGACAAGGGGTTCTCCCATTCGAGTAAGTGGCATAGCAATCTTTTTGCGTCATTCGAGTAAGTGGCATAGCAACCTGTTTTGCGCCATTTTTGCCTTTAAAAGTGGTGACCCCGCACATACACCCCAATAAGTGGTGCCAGCGGTAGCTAGCACTACGAACACTGCCATTTCCGAGTGTTTTAGGAGTAGAGATGCTTCGAAAATATGGCATTTTACGACGTAATAAGCAATAGAATTACCTTTGTTGAAGCTAACAAATACTAAGTTAGTTATGTAGTTTCACAAGCAAAGGGAAGGAAAAGATATATAAATATATAATTAAATTACTTGAGGAAAAGGATGAAAAAAAACGAGAAAAGTAACAATAAGTAAGAAAACAAAAGTGGAAGCTTAGCATTCGGCGAAAGAAACCGTTAATCACAGAAAATTGAGGCATAGGGATAGGTCTTAAAAGGGTCTCCTTTACCTACACAGATGACCTTCATCTGAATAATGGTGATAGAAAAAATTCAAATTCTGAAGTAGCTCCGCAAATTGAGTGAACAAGAAAATTTGAATTTTAAACCAGGGCTGCTTCACAGCCATGTAGATGTAAAACAAGCCAGTGTTCATGCTTGTTTACAAAGAATATAAGCCCACATTAGGACAAACAGAGAGATACTGATAATTCTGGTCCGCTCTTATGGTTACTCAATGACGAATCATCCTCAAGTTTAGTCTGATTATAAATCAGTAGAGTTTAGTCGAATATCAGATAGATTTTATGTCAGATAAATACGATCTGATAGTAGAAATCAAATAGAGTGAAGCCAATAGCCCCTTATCCAATTAGTCGACAAATAGATTGCGCCTAGAAAGCTTATCATGCTAGAACAGAAATCTTATCACGGAAACAATTACACAGGGCATTAATAGGTGACACGTAACTTTTAAATATATAATATAAATATAAAGTATATATGTAATGCAAGTGATGTCAAAACGTCGGCGATCAGGGAGAAAGGCCCAAGACGGGAAGCTCGTGGTCGACCGATGGTGACAAATAGTGTTTTTAGGTAGTGTTTGTGTTGCAGATTTTACCTACTAGGTAGCTACCTTAAGAAAAAACAACTATTGCCTTAATATATTAGTAGGCGTTGAAAGCGGGGCGGGGAATCATTGAGCTACATTGAAAAATATTTGAACATGGACCTTATCAAGGCTACATGATTTTGATCTTCTAACTCAGAATATTAGAATTAACATGTATTGCGTAAAATCAAAATTTGTTTTTCTTATGCAATTTTTTATGCTATTTCCTGCCTTTGATCTATTTAAGAAGTATGATTACTTAATATTTTCTTTCGAGAATAATTAAAAATACATGAATGTATTTTTTTGGGGGTCGAGTGTCATTTGTATTGCTGGGGTCGACTCCCCTCGCACACGTTAGGTCCCCTAGTGGATAAATATCCGCGTTATTTGCACTTATTAATTTTATGGGTTATTTGTAATGATGGCAAATATCAGACTTAACTTAATGCTTTTTTTATAAACAGATACCATTCAACACAATTAAGAAAGGTCGTCAAAAGTCTGTCTATTGTTCTTAAAAACTGCTTATTTGAAAATGTCAATTTTCTTTTTATGTTGTTCTATTTATTTAAGAGCGAGAGAGGATGAGCATATGTAGGTTTTATTTTTGTAGCTAGACATAAGACATACCTTAGCACTTCAGTTTAATTAAATCTACGTTCAATGTTTTGTTACAACAAGCATCCTTGATTGCTTTACTTCGCGCACCTTAGACTAAATTAGTCTATGTTACTAAGGATTTGATTAAGTTTTAGATGTCTTATTTTTGTTAGTGTTATTTCTATGCCCTTTCAAAGGATAATAGAAAGGTTGGAACAGAAAGTAACCAAAGGTAGGAAGCTCGTGGTCGACTGAGAACGACAAGTGGTGTTGGACCACGTCTTGTGGGAAGCCTGGGGAGGAACTCAAGGCCCATGATTGTTTTTTGTAGTTTTTTTTTTAACGACCGTAGGAAGGGATATTTCTCAGTCCTTCAAGTGTAAGAAATTAGTATTTTTATGCCAATCAGGGCCAGTCAAAACAATACTTAAAGGTTGAATAGAAACTTCTGTGAGCTAGTTAAGTTTTCGTTTTTTGGATCAGAATGCTTTGAAAGAGAAACAGAGAGTTTACTTTCTTATAGCTCCGAGGCGAAAAAAAGAAAAGCTTTTTAATTTCATTATATTATACCTATGACGTATGCTGTCCTACAGCTCTGTGTTAAATATTACTTCCAAAGAGAAACAGAGACATTAATGTCTTTAGCTCCTTGGCGAAAATTTAATTTCATTAGTTTATATCTATGACGTATACAATAACAGAGAGATCACTGTTCTATAGTTCTGTGACAAAAATGTCCTTTAATTTCATTGGTTTATCTATGACATATATTGTGCTCTAATTTTTGTGACATATTTTCGCAAGTCAGTCACGTTATATCTTACCTATACTGACTCAGGTCCCCTGGAATTTTCTAAAAAAAAAATCGACCCATGCCCTAACTAAGATGGATAGTATCCAAAACAAGATATTATCAGTACAGAAGCGTCTAATTATATGAAATATTTTGTCCTAGTGCAGATTATAATTGTTTTAGGCCTACACATAAAATAGGGTACCAGTGTAATTACGTGCTGCACGCTTGCTTATTCATGTGTTTCTTACTCGAGAAATATATGTACCTATAGTTGGCTATTGGTACGTTTATATGTAGAATTTCACGGCGGATGTGGAATTATATCTCAATAATAATATGTAAAATTTTAAAACCATTTGATCAGTTAAGATACATGGATTGAAACCCTGTGTATGTCCAATGGCGACTAAGTAAAACCCACAAGGAATTTCCCATTAATGTGAAGGTGTTTCTCGCTTAACGGATTCTAATAAGACTTTAATATCATATTTATTTATTTAGTGCTGAAGGGTTTGCTCAAACAATAGCCTTCTAAAAAGATATTGATGTCAGTTCTTCATTACGCTTATATTCTTTGCCAAGCATCAACTGGAATCTACGCGGGCAAGCTTGGAATCCTGCATCTAATGACCTTATTCGAAAGGCGAATATGAGGCACCAATGTTGACTTGTAATTACGGAAAATCCAAGAGAAGAACACGGGGAAACAAAGAAGAACACCTCTGCATTTCAGCTGAGGTTAAACCCGGAACCCCATGAGAACGCCTAAGCCAAGAAATAGGGAAGACATTTGAAAACGAGTGGGCATAGAGGTCTCCATTCGTCCTTGTTATGTGTTATTCCCTCATTGTAGTATCGTTTACGTAAAACCGTGTGGTTACGACGCTGCAACATGCGTTTCTTAAACAGCACGGACGTGCGTGAACAATGCAGGCATGAAATAAATTGTAAAATTAGACCTCAAACTTAATAATGTAGGGTAAATTATGTTTATTTAATATCGATATTTCCGTTCTCAAAACAAATTTGAAGACATCTCTGTTTTAAATTTTTAGATTTTCGTTGAGAGTACTAATATTAGTGTATTTATTTAATTCTGTCTCATAGCGTAGAAATTAATGTACCCAATCAATACGTGACTTATTTGTACTATGAGTGTTTACTTTAAAGAACGTGTGATTCTGCCTCGTTATTTTTATTAAAGGAAGTAAATGGCAAATTGGTTATTGAGCATTACAATGAGCTGCCCAGTACAGATACGACCCAGTAGCATCTATTTTCATCATATCTCAACCAACGAAGAGTACTCACCATAGACCCCAGGCAATTTTCATCCCAGCTTCGTCTACGACAACAACAGTTACCTTCGATCGTCGTTTCTTCGACCATGAACCATATTACGTATCAGGTAACACTATATTTGAACCTCAGTATCAAGTGCTTTAACAAACTATATAATCACATAAATGCTGAGAACCCCATCGATCAATACAAGATAAACGATATTTAACGATATTTGAAGTTAAATGATACTTAAAGACATTTGAAGATATTTGAAGCTGAAGTTAGAGACAATTTGAAGTTTAATTCTGAGAACCCCATCGATCAATACAAGATAAACGATATTTAACGATATTTGAAGTTAAATGACACTTAAAGACATTTGAAGATATTTGAAGCTGAAGTTAGAGACAATTTGAAGTTTAATTCTGAGAACCCCATCGATCAATGCAAGATAAACGATATTCAACGATATTTGAAGTTAAATGATGCTTAAAGACATTTGAAGATATTTGAAGCCGAAGTTAGAGACAATTTGAACTTTAATTCTGAGAACCCCATCGATCAATACAAGATAAACGATATTTAACGACATTTGAAGTTAAACGGTATTTGAAAATGTTTGAAGTTCAAGTTAAAGACAATATGTTAAAAGAGTCACTATAGTATGACGACAACCCGTTTCAAATCCAAACTTCAATTACCCCGTGATTAACCTAAGAATCAGCGCAAAGGCTAATCGACGCAAGCCATGAGCTAACAATTTTATAAAAGGCACAAATGAACAATTTTACGCGAGAATACATTCTCTATGTGCCTCCAAAAAATCCTAAAAATGATATGCTGAGAAGAAAAACACCAACACCTGTAGCGGGAAGCATCATTTCCCAGTTAACTATTAGAGAAAACTTGTCGTGTGAAGACAATCAGGCTCGAACGGTTCCATGAAGAAACCATAACGTAAATGCTTCAAAAAGTTAAATGATATTTAAAGATATTTGAAGCTGAAGTTAAAGACAATTTGAAGTTTAGCTGAACCTGTAGCGGGAAGCACCACTTCCCAGTTAACTATTAGAGAAAACTTGTCGTGTGAAGACAATCAGGCTCGAACGGGTCCATGAAGAAACCATAACGTAAATGCTTCAAAATTTTTGCCAAGACAAAAAGAGTGAAAGACAATAATTTACAACAGAAGGGTGTAGTACACTAAGGACTCGAAGGTGATGAATAGATGTGAATCTACATATGTTACTTCCTAATAACTTGGACAATTCAAAAATCCCAATAGTGAAAGTGTTTTAATGTTATCAGTGAATATGATGAACCCAATATTGTATGTTATAAATCATTCATGTATGTACCACAGGTAGAATTAGGTGTAATATTATCATGTTATTCATTTAACGTAGTGTAGATATAATGTAGTATGTCATATAGACAGCAAAATAAAAAAAGGCCTTGTAAAAATTGAATTAAAAAAATCTTTAGTATAGTAGCTAGCCTAGAACCATGAATAATCTTAGTCCGGTAGATGAATTTTAGATAGGGATGTAGAATAAAATAAGAAAAATAATAGAGAAAATTTTTAGCACTCCTAATGAGCAGTTACTAATGACGGGACGTCATTAATTGATGGGAAGGGTGATGTGTACCATGAGTTAAATGCGATATATTTAAAATACGAGATTCTTTCCTTCTAAAGATGATTCTGGCAGAAATTAAACGTCCCCTAATTGAGTTCAAATACCGCTTCCAAGAGTCTAAATTCTTAATCAGCAAAAAGAGAAATTGCATTCTAGCTTCAGTCAAACAACGACGCTAGTCGTTCGAATTTCGCTAAGATAATTAGTAGCAAAAAATGCTACGTACGATATTTCTAAGGAAGTTTAAATGGCAAAAAACAGTGTGAACGCCTGAATCATCTGAAATATCTTAAAAAAATTATTGGACGAGGATTCGCGTCCTTGGGCCACGTGAGCCAATGGCAAGCCAGTCCTTACAACGCAGGACGAAAGAACTGCGTTTGGTAGTGGGGTAGATGTGCTTTTTAAGATTATTCGTAAATCAGATTTGAGAGGATTGGTAAAGTTGAAGCAGGTCCATTGAGATAGAAGTCTTAAACTCTTTCATCTCGGTCACCATTATTGTCATTTGAAGTGACCTATTGCTGTGCATCTAAATATGTAAGTCAATAAATCTATTGCCTTTTTATCTGTGTTTGTTTCATTTTATATGTCTGAATCTAGTCTGATAATAGATAATTAGTTCGTACGTCTCCAAGGT
The DNA here is from genome assembly GCA_029168905.1 of Artemia sp. Kazakhstan ARC1039. NCBI lineage: Eukaryota > Metazoa > Arthropoda > Branchiopoda > Anostraca > Artemiidae > Artemia > Artemia sp. Kazakhstan ARC1039. Next base: position 6,348 of record JAQQPU010022308.1, read on the forward strand.
AAACGCTCCTAGAGGGAATCGGATCTCCAGATAGCTCGAGAAAGAAGAGGCCACATTTATATGTCTACATATTCGATCTTCTCCCCTTAATTGAGAGCGGCGCTAGCCTACTTGACACAATCTCCAGCGCTATAAGCGGCGCTATCGGAGAAATTTCTATCGCCACAAATATCAATCTTTTTATCGCTACAACGCTGTTAACTGCTCTTTGGGCTATTTTTAACAAAATAGCTGTCTCAAAATTTCGATCGAATACATTTGGGAAAAAGAGGACATGGGGCTAGTTGTCCTACGATAACTTTTGACTATTAAAAAGGGAACTAGAACTTTCAATTTCAAATCCAATGAGCCTCCTACAAATTTTATACGACCACTCCTTCAATAAAAATCTTATACGCCCCCGAGGCATAACTCAAAACCCTTGCCCGTGAGTTCTCGGGGGTTTTGTCAACCCCAGAGGCATTATCATATGATCTCTGGTTTAATTTGAACAAAATGTCTGTCTCAAAATTTCGATCGGATACATTTGGCTAAAAGAGGGTATGAGGGGGGGGGCTATTTTTCGACCACTTTTGGCTCTTAGAAAAGGAACTAGAACTTTCCATTTCCAGTCAAATGAGCCTCCTCCAAAGTTTATACGACCACTCCTTCCATGAGAGCCTTATATGCCCCCTAGGCCTAATAACTCACAGTACTTCATCCTGGGCTCGGGGGGGGGGGGGTATGTTGACCCCGGACTTTTTATTAACTGATCATTGGACTATGTGGACAAAATATCAATCTGATAACTTTTATCGGCTGTATTTGGGGAAAATATATTGTAAGGGGAAGGGGCTAGTTGCCCTCCAATCAATTTTGACTCTTAAAAAGGACACTAAAACTCCCAATTTCCAATCAAATGAGCCCCTCCAAAGTTTATCCGACCACTATTTCCATATCAAGTGGCTCTCGGAAAAAAATTATTACAAAACATTGAAGGCTTATGACTTTTACGATAGAAACGCTACAGCGTTGCCTCTAAAAACAAAAAAAGTTTTTAAAAAAAAAATACCAAATGAAAAAAAAAATCATCCAACTTCAAAGCTGATTTCTTAATCAGCTTTGTAAAAATATTTTAGTTAATATAGCTTAGCTTAGCAAAAATATTTAGTTTCATTTCAACTCTAAAATTAATTACGAAACAAATTCTTGTGAATTACGAAAAAGGGCTTGATATCCGGACATCTTTTTCTTCCTTTTTTACTCCAGTACTACCTGGTCACTGGAACCTTGCAGGGGCGCTGAAATGGGTAACCATCCGAGGTTCTTGGAATTAGTGTTTTATTTCCCCCGACCCTTAAAGGGGGGGGGGAGGGCTGTCATTTCCTGGTTGATCGTATGTGGAATGGCCCAAACAAAAATACTTTTACGTAACTTCAAAAATCAAACTGGAAGAGCTTTGGAAACTGGGCATAAAATAAAAGTTTTCACTTACCCCTTGGCAAATCCTTACCCAATCTGAAAGAGATGAAAAGCTCATCGTTTTCAATAAAACCAAAAACACTTTATCAAGCCATGATTTTGACGATGGACACATTCCTGTATGTTTCTTTCAATTTGGAAAAGATTTGGGGTTGCCCAAATGGGTAAAAAAAAGGTAAAGGATACGACACTAGACCCTTAGTGTCCAAACCAGTGGTGCTGGTGTCCGTTTCAAGGTAATATCAGTAAAAAACTTCAATAAAAACCTTCAATGAATAATATCAGTAAAAAAAACTGCAAATAAAACGAAAAGCAAATTTTGAGCTTCTAATCAGCTAGTTCAAACTTCTTCTTAGGCCTTGGGTTGACTTCAGTCAAATAAGGCTGGATTTAAATTGGGTTTGAGTTAAATAAGGGTTGAGCTGAGCTAAACAGAGGTTGATTTAAATGGGGTTCAGTTGAACGAAGGTCCATTTAAATGAGGTTAAGTTGCACGAACTTCAGTTGAACAAGGGTTCAGTTCAATGGAGTTCAGTTAAATATAGGTTGAGCTAAACGTAGGTTGAATTGCACGGGGTTCCAATTAAAAGGGGTTCAGTAACAAGAGGATTAAGTCACACGGGGTTCTGTTATACGATAGTTTAGTTACAAGCACACCGCCTTCAATGAATTATTTTTTATTCTTTCACTGGGGTCACTTCATACGAGAAAACGGTCATTGAAAGGACTAGGGTAGTGCCTTTTTGAATAGTCGTATGTTATTGAAGGGCAAACAGCCCCCCACGCCCCTCATTTCCCCAAACACATCCAATCAAAATTTTGAGATAGTCATTTTGTTCAGCGTAGTTGAAAATCTGGAAATTATGTCTTTGAGGATTACAACCCCCCCCCCTCAGCCCTCAGGAAAAGGGCTGTAAGTTATTCCCTGGGGACATACAAGGTTTTTAGAGAGGGTGATCGTAAAAACTTCGTAAAGGGCTCATTCGATTGGAAATTGAAAGTCCTAATGCCTTTTTCAATAGCCAAAAGGGATTTGAGGGCCACGCCCATTATTTCCCGAAACATATTCAATCAAAATTCCGAAATAGTCATTTTGTTTAGCGTAGTTGAAAGATCCAGTAATTTTGTCTTTGAGGTTGACAGCCCCCCCCCACTATCTTTAGGGCAAGGGGCTGTGAGATAGGTCCCAGGGGCATATAAGGTTTTTATTGAAAAGGGTGGTCGCATAAATTTCGAAGGGAGCTCATTCGATGGAAATCAGAAATTCGAATTGCGTTTTTAAGAGTCAGAGTGATCGGAGGGCAACTAGCACCTCCCCTCCCCTTCAAGTCCTCTTTTTTCCAAGTGTATCTGATATAAATTTTGAGGTTACCATTTTATTCGAAACAGTCTTAAGATCATACAGCAATGCCTTCGGGGTTGAAACAACCCTTCAGAGCCTGGGGGCAAGGGTTTTAAGTTATGCCCCGGGGGCATACAAGGTTTATATGGAAGGGTGGCTTTGTAAACTTTAGAGGAGGCTCTTTTAATTGCAAATTATAAGTTCTAGCTCCCTTTAAAGAGTCAAAAGTAATGGAGGGCAATTAGTCCCTCCCCTCCTCCTACACCCTCTTTTCCCCAAACACATCTGACCAAATTGTGAGAAGGCCATCTTGTTCAAAATAGTCGAGAGGATATATAACAATGTCTCCAGGGTTGACGCAACCCACCAGATTCATGAGGCAAAGGCTATAAGTTCTGCCCTAGGGGCAGACAAGCTTCAGATGGGATGTGTGGTCATATAAAATACAGATGGGACATCATTTGATCGGAAATTGGAAATTATAGTGCCCTTTTTAAGAGTCAAAAGTGATTTGAGGGCAAAAAGCCCCCCCCCCGTGCCCGTCATTTCAAAAACAAACATCCAATCAAAATTTTGAGACATATATTTTCTTCAGTATTGTTGAAAGGTCCAGAAATAATGCCTTTGGGGATATCAACCCCCGGAGTCATCAAGAAAAGGCCTGTAAGTTAGCTAATTAGTTCATTGTTTTCATATAGCATATGTTCTTGACTTTCCATAAAGATTATTATTACTTTCCAAAGGGCATTTCAGACAAAGGGCATTTCAGAGAATGTTGAAGGGAGTATTGAACTAAATCAAAACACGTTATGCTTATACGGGCTGTCCAAAGAGCTTAACTCAGAAATGACTGAGTATATTAATTTAGAACCTTCAGGATATGACAAGAGAGATGACCAATTGACCAAAAAGGCAATATTTGTATGCTACTACTACTACTGCAACTACCACCACTACTACTGCTACCACTACGCCTATATATAGCATATGTTATTGACTTTCCATAAAGACTATTATTAATTTCCAAAAAGACAAAGGACACTCGGGTGAACCTTTCAGAGAACGTTGGAGCGAGAATTGAACTAAATCAAAACACGTTATGCGTATACGGGCTGTCAAAAGAGCTTAGCTCACAAATGACTGAGTATATTAATTTGGAACCTGCAGGATATGACAAGGGAGATGACCAATTGACCAAAAAGGTAATATTTGTATGCTACTACTACTTCTGTAACTACCACCACTACTACTGCTACCACTGCTCCTATATATAGCATATGTTATTGACTTTCCATGAAGACTATTATTACTTTCCAAAAAGACAAAGGGCATTCAGGTGAACCTTTCAGAGAATGTTGGAGAGAGTGTTGAACTAAATCAAAACACGTTATGTGTATACGGGTTGTCAAAAGGGCTTAACTCAGGAATGACTTAGTGTATTGATTTGGAGCTTTCAGGAAATGATAAGGGAGATGACCCATTGACCAAAATGATAAAATTTCCATGCTACTACTACTACTACAACTACCACCACTATTACTACTACTGCTACTTCTACTCTACTATATTTGAAATGTTAAGGAGAAATTTGAACTAAATCAAATGAGACTATGTGAATACACATTGTCAAAAGAGCGTATCTCAAGAATGGATTTGGGTATTAAGTTGGAACTTTCAGAGAATGCTTAAAGGTTAAGATCAATTGACCCAAGGCAACATGTGCATGCTGCTACTGATACAATTACCTCTACCACTGCAACATTTACTACTACTGCTACTATTTCAACTACTACTTCTATAACAACTACTTTTAGGGCCAAGAGCATTAAGGTAAAAATTTCAAGAATTATATAAACATACAAGTTATCAAAATGCAACGGCTAACAGTATTAAGTTGAAACTTCCAGAACATGATGAGAGGGATGTTTAACTGACCAAAAACCAATATGTTAATACTACTGCTGTTATTAGCACTAGAACTATTATTTTTAATATTACTACTACTGCAGTGACAACTATTACAACTATGACTAAGGGTATGAAGGTGAAATTCTCAAAGAATGTTGAGGGGGGAAGGTGAACTGCATCAAGACACACCGTCTGTATGCAAGTTGTCAAAAGGACGTATCAGCCATATCTTAAGAACAGTTTGTGTATGAAGTTGAAACTTACAGGGCTTGCTGTGGGGGATGTTAAACTATCCAAAAGACAATATTTGCATCGTATTGCAACTGCTTCTAATCATACCAGTACTGCTGTTAATACTACTTCTACTATCATTACTACTGCTGCTGCTGCTACTGCCACTAAAGTTAATACTACTACTATTAATTTGATTGAAGCTAATAGGACTGCTACTACTGTTACCACTACTTATACTAGGGTATAAGTAGAATGCGCCTTCTGGATTCTACCGCGCCTATAGCAATTTCTATGTTATTCTGGACCTTGTATACACCTTTTCAAAGGGATTCAGAGCTCCCTCACATAGCCTTCTGGATTCTAACAGCCATATAGCAATTTCTATGTTATTTGCGTACTGCCATATGACCATGCTATTTGCTTAGACATATAGGAAATACTTTTGCTTAGACATATAGGAATTACCATGCTATTTGCTTAGACATATAGGAAATACTTTTGCTTAGACATATAGGAATTACTATGCTAATTGCTTAGACATATAGGAAATACTTTTGCGGCGACATATAGCAATTTCAATGTTATTCTACAGGGCATTACACCTTTTCAAAGAGATTCAGAGCTCCTTCACATTCCGGGCCAACCAGATATGTTTCTAGGCCAACCGGACATGGTCTTATACTTTGAAGACTTGTCTTTCACTTTGATGAAGGACAAGTTTTTCTGACGCAATTTACCAGATTTCTAATTCACGGTATACATGTCTTTTTAGGGTAAACCCGTGTTAGAAAACCAGCGTGTCTTAATTCGCTGTTAATATATTCAATTATTTTTTGTATATATTCAGGTTTCAGATTATAATTTTCAACAGTTTGAATAGTTCATTCAACCTATCAGTATCGATATTTTTGCGATCATTTACATAGATATGGAATATTCTAAGCAGCTTCTGGTAAGTAAAATTTTCTCATTATTATAATAAAAAGAAATTGTCTCGCCATTCAGTTAAGGAAGAAATTCCTTCCTTACACTGTGTGGTTACCTCTTTTTTTAAAAAAAGCTTCCTTCTTTTAAATATTAAACAGTCCATGTATTTCAATTTTAGTAAATATTCAAAAAAAAAGAGAGACATGTTCACTTTGATTTTGGTTCATTGTATATGAAAAAAACAGTCCATGTATTTCAATTTTAGTAAATATTCAAAAAAAAGAGAGGCATGTTCACTTTGATTTTGGTTCATTGTATATGAAAAATTAAAATAGAATTTGCATATTAGTTTCGACAGATATGAAAGGTCACCTCCCTCCTCAATATCTTGCTCTTTACACTAAAGTTCGAATTTCGTTCGAATCACAAAGGTTGGTCTTCCTTTTTTTCTGTGATTTTAAGTATTTCGTAATTTAGGTATATAACTTTTAAAAGCTTTGCATATAATTGTCAACTTTTTTTTGTGTTTCGATACTATGGAATTGAAGATCCAATGCCCTCTGTTAATATTTTGAATAAGTAAAAATTGAGCTAGCTAATTAAATTTTGTCATTTTTTTTTATTTCAAATTTTGACGGTTTAGTACCATGATATTCGTAATTTAGGTATATAAGTTTTTAAAAAAACTTTGCATATATAAAAAAAAATATATAATTGTCAACTTTTCGTGTTTGTTACTATGGAATTGAAGGCCTAATGCCCCCCCCC
>JAQQPU010022309.1:560-11993 GCA_029168905.1 Artemia sp. Kazakhstan ARC1039
TGGCTACTATGAACAATTTCATCCCCAGCAACCCCTCTCGGAAAAAAAACTTTCAAATATTTTCCAATGAAGACTATTTCATTGATTTGTCGTCAACATTTATTGATTTAAATGTTGTGGTGAAGAAAAAGTCAGATAATACAACTTCAAATGCCGGCGATGGTCTCTCCTATGATTACTGTATTCTACACAACCTATTCAAACAAATTAATGTATTTATTAATGGGACATTGGTGAGCACTAGCAATAATTTATCAAACTATGCAAGTTACATACAATTTATGATGATGACGCCAAAGGCATACAAGGAGTTGAGAAGACAATCATTGGGCTATGAATATCGATCAGGTGTAGATACTGACGGTGAGTTGACTACTGCAGTGACCCAGGAGTATCATATAGTTGGAAAATTAAATCATGAGATATTCAATATATCCCAATGGCTACCCCCCCATGTCAAGATTGACATAAAGTTACAGATGACACCATCAAATTTCATTTTGAGAAAAACACTTCCTGCAGCACCCGATGCAAATGTCATTATCACATCGGCAATTCTCCACGTCCGAAAACAACAGGTTATGAGCTCTGTTGCATTGGCAGTGGAAAAGCTAAGAACCAATGGTAACAACATTAAACTTCTTGTTCCCCATACGATCACCAATCAACGTCACATTGCCACCGGCTCTCGTAGCTATAGCGATTCATCATTTATCAATGGAGAAATCCCATCAAAATTGGCTTTGGCCTTTGTGAAGAGTGGTAGTGCCGTTGGATCCTGGACTGAATCCCCCCATGATTTTAATTTTTTCGGTCTATCTAGCCTTGTGTGCAATTTGAATGGTATTCCACTGTACACTCTATCATTTGACAAAAAATCCTATAGAACTCTGTACGAGTTGACTATGCAATCCCTAGATCATGACTCTCAACTATTTGAAAATGGAATAACCGATTCAATGTTTTCAAAAAATCATGGGGTTATTGTTTTGGACTTGTCTGGCACACAGGATATGAGCATAGTACAAACAGGGAATGTACGTTTAGAGTGTACATTTGCCAATGCTCTGACTGAGAGTATCACGCTAATATCACTAAGTCAATTTGAAACCTATTGGGAAATCACACCCGACGGCAGTGTTCTACTAGACCTAGCACCATGAACACAAACCAAATAATCAACGTATTTATTATGGATCCATACATGTCCCACTACAAGTCCTATTGTATACCTTCGGACTTCATTGAAAAAATTCCAAGTGTTAACCATACCCTAATCATTGTTAATAGCAGTCCATTGACTTTGAAGACCGGCCATTGGCTATGCACCTTTCAAACAGCAAAGAATATTGAATTTTTTGATCCTCTTGGCCTATCGTATAAATTCTACGCTCTATACATCAGCATCTTTATTGAAAGCAGGGGGAAAACCATTATTCAAAATCTACGAAGAGTACAGGATTTAACGACTAAGACATGTGGCTTTCATGCACTACTCTTTTTCATGTTCAGATGTCTTGGCTACACCTACAAGCAGTTTCTCAACATCTACGTTGACTTACCTCAATTGAACGACTTTCTAGTGGAGAATATACTTACAAGTGTATTTAATATTGATTTTAGTGCCCTAAGAATAAAATGTTCTAAAGATGTATGTGAAATTGTTTATTAATAAAAATTTATATGCATGATAAAACGACTTTTTTACTCTTTAGATTTCATCCACTACTAGGTATTTGTCGACAACAACTAGTGCAGGTAGATTATCTGAATTCACAGTGCACTGATCCTGATGTACTGCAATGTCAGAGTCACATTTTCTACAGTAGAGTGTGACTTCACTCTTGTCATATCTCTTTGTATAGTCACTGATACTATTCTCATTCATTCTATAGAATTCCTCAAGTGTCGAATCACATTCCGTCACAGCCAAATAAAAATCAGTGGGCTTATAATCATAACACCCACTGTCTTCAAAACGATGACGTAGAAACCATATTCTTTTGTTGTTCCAACAGTTGAATCGTTGACCCGGTTCCTCCTCCCAGAACAGTCTAAAACCACAACGATACCAATCTCGTAGCAATAAACTAAAATCACGGTTAGGATTCTTTCCAATCATACCGGGATATGTATTCTCCCGCTAATTACATTTATCATAATGACAATTGGAGCATAGGTGGCCTCTAGGATGAGAGTCTCACACCTCTTCAAGACAGGAATTACAACCTTTAATTTGTACAGCATAGCCTCTATGCAATTTACACGGGTTGCATAATCTACACTTTTCATCATACTCATCAATCATTGTGCAATTCTCACATGATGATGACCAGCTGCCCAGTGTGTACATACATAACGGACATGTATGGAACATTTTGTCATGTGTTGACACTCTCACTACCACAATGAAACTGAGCTAGCAACAACAAAAATTGTCTGAGATAGAGAGAGAGAAGGAGTAAATCATCTTTGAGCACCATCTTTCTCATGAAAAAAGTCCTAAATTTCAAAACTAATGTTTAAAAGCATATCCACAATATCATTTTGCCGTGTCGTGATCAATATATCAATAAATTGTGTAAATGCATTTGGACCATGACCTAGAAGCTTCATACAATAGTCTAATGATGGAGAATCAGTTTTCATTATATCAACAAGCATTCCCCGAGAAAATATCTTCCTTTGAATAGACAACTCTAGAAAATCATCATCTAGAATCAAATGTTTTTCCATAAGAACTAGATTCCTCATGATTCGCTAATTCTCGAATCTATCCATTTTTTAGAGTCCTAACTCTCTCACAACCAACTTCAGACTAACCAGAATTTCTTTTTGTACTCTAGAAAATATACGCTATTCTACTATAGAAAGAAAAATACCATTGATTTAGAAACATTTTTATTGAACATAATTACAATAATAATATTCACTGATGCATTTTGTTCTCATCAATGTATTTCGATAGGACATCTAATGCTGACCGAAGTTTATTTATATGGAGAATATTCACTTTTCCAGCAAAACATAGTTGCTCCTCCTGCTTAAACTTGCTTAATGATATCACGTATCTAGCATACATACTATCCCATTCAAGGCATAGTCTACAGCCAGCGGTTATTTCCACAGCTACATTGGGTACTTGTATATCGTTGCTGCTGCTGCTGTCGGTTCCATCATTAATCTCCAATAATGTAAATGCACCACTCATTTTTTCTCCACTAATATCCTCTCAAATAAACGATTCTCTCTCTGAATTTAATTATCTTACTAATATGAACTACAATGAAAATTACTCCTTATATTTGAATCCAATTACTAATCAAGTTACTGTATATGGAGTAACCACCGAACTCTCTCTGATTGACCCCAAAAAAATGGGTGTTACCTCAGAAACCCGTTTGGTAAGGCATGTAATCAAACTATCAAAACATGCTTGAGTACATTATACGTTGCCAAGTTTAAAAAAAAACCTACTAATCAAGTTACTGTATATGGAGTAACCACCGCTCTCTCTCTGATTGACCCCAAAAAAATGGGTGTTATCTCAGAAACCCGTCTGGTAAGGCATGTAATCAAACTATCAAAACATGCTTGAGTACATTATACGATGCCAAGTTTAAAAAAAAAAACTACTAATCAAGTTACTGTATGTGGAGTAACCACCGCTCTCTCTCTGATTGACCCCAAAAAAATGGGTGTTACCTCAGAAACCCGTCTGGTAAGGCATGTACCGTTCGTATTAATAGGTGACTGACCCTGGTAAGCCATGTATCCGTGAAACTGCACTGGATATTCTTGTAGGCGTGAATGTAGGCGTGAAAGTACTAGATAGCTTACTACTGGCAAGTATGGAAAAAGTTCGTTTCCAACAGCGTCTTGAAAGGGACAAAGCTAACTAACAAACGTAACAGCTATTATGAGAGTCAGGGAAATTTGTCTGAAAACAAATTAAGCAGGCATACCAGTCCTGATTTTAAATAGTTTGCCTTTCAAAGCAAGTGTCAAGAAGAAGCCTAGGGAAAGCTAGAGATTTTTAGGCGCTAGTGTTGACGCGAAATCGAAAAATGAGAGCAATAGTAGCCATAATATCTAACATAATCGAAATCAGATTTTGTAATGAATGGACCCTAATTTTTTACTGAATTGACGGAAAATAACAAAAGTTTGGTTTCCTACAAATCATGACTTTTTACTAGAATTCGGGAAATTTACTAGATCTTTTAAATTTACTAGATTTTTTTTATTTTACTAGATCTAGTAAAATCCTACTAATGATGGCAACCCTGCTTCTAAATGTTCAGAAAACGGCAAGAGAGAGGAGTTGTTAAACGATTTTAACCACTTGAACAACCAGTTGGCTGAATGGTTAAGGTGATCGACGTCTTTTATTTAACTTTAAAACCATGTAGGTCAAAATAGAAATTTCGTTGCTACAGCCGTTCGTACCTTCTCGCACACAAAGATCCTTAATAGCTACCGAAGATCAAAGACTCGTATCTTTTTCACATAACTTATGAAAATGCCGAAGTGAAAATAAATCTCTATGGTTGGTTCTTTCCTTTTCGACTAAGATAGGTAGCGGTATCGATAATCGATATAACATTTCACTCTGTTGACATTCTCATGACGAATTTTTTTCTGCCATCTCTTCAAATTGATTCAATTTGGCTGATTTGGACACTTTTGTCCCTAAAAATTTTGGCAACCCTGTTCATATTACAGTGTGTCGACCTTTTCTTTTCTCAATAGCCTACGTTTCAATAATCCTAATCATTCTTCGGTAAAGGAGAGGCTATCAAACGAAAATGTGTGCTTTAGGATACTTGAAATGATTTTCCAAATTTATTCTTAGACAATACAATTCCTCTGTTAAGTTGGAGAAATAAGGCCCGTTTTTTAGCACTAAGATCTTACATCTAACATCTTGCATCTTTCTACAAAGATTATAGTTTTTTAACTCAGCTTTTTTCTAAGATATTACAGCTCACTGATATTAGCAAAAAGTGCGAAGGAAGGACGCCATTTTTCTGTCGTATAGAACAATGATGAAAGAACTTTGATGATATACTCATCATTGTTTTCAGACCGATGATCAGAGCAGAATGATAAAAGAGTTTGCATAAAAAGGATAACAGATGTAGGATCTTAGTTCAAAGATTTCAATTTTAAGCGTTTTCTGACAAAAGATGTAAGATCTTAGCACATTGATGAGGGAAAAAGGGCCTATAATGTATTCATATCTATCCTCAATAATAATAGTTGGTTTTTCTCTCGTCCGCCCTACATAAGTCAAAGATGTTCCTTTTCTTGCAAAACCTGAATATTAGCACTACCTTAGATTCCTTATCATAGGAAGGGCCATATCGCTGTCTAAGTAAAAAGTGATGTGGGCACAATGTATTATTTGTTTTATTATTTTTCATTATTTTTTTTTAGACCAGAGCACTTTATATAGAAGGAGTTATCGTAGAAACTTGAAAAGGGACTCATTCGATTGAAAATTGAAAGGGATATTGCCCTTTTTAATAGTCGGAAGTAATTGGAGGGCCACCAGCCCCCTCTCCACCAATCATTTCCCCAGACACATCCAATCAAAATTTTGAGACATGTTTTTGTAGAAAGGTTGGTCGTATAAGCTTTAGAGGGGGCTCATTATACTGATAGTCAGAAGTTCTAGCACCCTTTTTAAGATTCAAAATGATCGGAGGGCAGATAGCCCCCCCCCCAACACGTCGAATTTTCTCGAAATTTATTTCATAGAAATTTTTTGAGATAGTCATTTATTCACAAAATAGTCCAAAGATCATAGTCAGCGCAATAACGCAGCCCAAGTAAAAAGTGATGTGGACACAATGTATTATATTTTTTTCTATTCTTTTTTGTAGACCATGGCAATTCGTATAAAAGGAGTTGTCAGAGAAACTTGAAAATGAGCCCATAAGATTGGAAATTGAAAAGGCTAGTGCCCTTTTTAATAGTCAAAAATGATTGGAAGGCAATCAGCCACCTCCCCGCATGACCATCATTTCCACAAACACATCCTATCAAAATTTTACGATAGCTATTTTGTTCAGCGTTTGATGAAAGGTCTGAAAGTTACGTCTTTGGGGGTGACAACCCCCCACAGCCACCAGGACAAGAGTTGTAATTTATGCCCTGGGGGCATACAAGGTTTTTATAAAAAGTACGATTGTATATACTTCATACGGGGCTCATTGTATTAGTAATCAGAAGTTCTAGTACCCTTTTTAAGAGTCAAAGTGATGGGTATTTACTCCCTCCTACACGTCGTATTTTCCCGAAATGCATCTGATAGAAATTTTGAGATATCCATTTGTAAGAAAAATAGCCCAAAGATCACATTACCAGGCCTTTGGGGTTGACACAACCCCCAAGAGTCTGAGGGCAAGGGTTGTTAATTGTGCCCCATGGGCATATAAAGTTTTTATGAAAGGAGTGGTCGTGGCAACTTTAAAGGCGGCTCATTTGATTGGAAATGTGTATTTTTAGTTCCCTTTTAAGAGCCAAAAGTGAAGGAAGGCTAGCTTCCCTCCCTGACATTCTCTTTTCCCCCAACACATCCGATTGAAATTGTGATATAAATAGTCCAAAGAGCATATAACAATGTCTTTAGGGTGGACACAACCCCTCAGAACCCAGGAGTAGTGGGGCCATTTCAGGTCCCATGACACAGGTAGCAGGATTTCTGTGAAAAAGATAGGGAAATTAACATTGGATGTTGGATGTTGGTTATGATTGTTGGATGTTGGTTTTCTTGGTTATGTTGTTTGTTGGTCGTTGGTTATGTTTTTTGGTAATGTTTGATGTTTGTTGGTTGATGGCTATGATTTCTGGTAATGTTTGTTAGTTATGTTTGACGTTTGTTGGTTATGTTTTTTGGTTGATGGTTATGTTTATTGGATGATGGTTATGTTTGTCCCTTGTGGTTTATGTTATTTTTTGGTTGTGTTTGTTGGATATGATTGTTGGTTATGTTGGTTATGTTTGATCGTTATGGTTGATGTTTGTTGGGTAAGTTTGTTGGTTATGTTTCTTGTTTGTTGGTTATTTTTTGATGCTTGTTAGTTATGATTAATGTTTATTGGCTATGTTTGTTGGTTCTGTTGGTTACGAATGTTGGTTATGTTTGTTGGATGTTGGTTATGTTTGTTGGTTAGGTTTACTGGTTATGCTTATTGTTGCTAGTTATATTTGTTGGTTATGTTTGATGTTTGTTGGTTGTTGTTTGTTGGTTATGTTTGTTGTTTGTTGGTTATGTTGGTTATGTTTGTTGGTTGATGAAGGTTTGGATATATTTGAAATTAAATGCTATTACTAGTCAATGCCACCCCTTGTTTCTAGGCAAAATTCCCAGGTATTTCAATTAATCGGAATGTGTCGGGATAATACACAAGTTCCAAAAAAAAGAAAATTACTAGGATGAATCCCTCGCACCTGTACAATGCAGTCAGCTGTTTCTACCAGAGCCCTTTGACGTCACGGCAGCCATAGGAAAGATGGAATTGGAATTTAAACGCAGCCCTCTAACAACACGCCACACACCCTCGCCTTTAAAGGGTCATATGAGTGGAGCAACAAACCCCTCGAGCCGTCACACCTACGCAATATGGTCACGACACACCCCTCTGGATTTCAATTACGTCACACGACTTACCCCGTTTCAAACACTCAAGTCTAATATGTTTGACGCAATTTTATGTAACCCTCCGACAAGAACCCTTGGGGGAATCCCAGCTGGTGATTTATCAACAGCTCACACCTTACGTAATGATTGTGCAAAACTGTCACGTAATACTTTTTTTACTATTTTATTTTTCGCCCGGAAGGTACAACGTTTTTTCTTTCTTTAACTTAATGCCCGCACACACTTTATGTAAGGTCACATAATGATTGCGTAACCATCGCTGTCAGATAATATCTTTTTTGACATTTTTTTTCCCGAAACCCTCAGCACATTTTTTCCTCCTTTTAACTTAATGACATTTCATTTTTCACCCGAGATGCTCAAAACATTTTTTTTTAGTTGTTTCTTTATTCCATAGTCCTTGACCCCTCCAGGACTCGAAAGGCCAATTTCCTTCCATTAGAACTGTGCTTTAATCAAATCGTCCATGAATCCCTTTCCAATATTCCATTCCAAGAAATACTTTCAGTAAATAACACAACCCCCTTGACGTCACAGTCGTTCCCTAGCAAGCGACATTGTTTTTTGATACACCTGCAACATTTGACACGATGTGGGGGGTATTGATTTTTCGGAGACAATCAAGCAAGATACTTATAATGATAAAACGAAAGTGTATCGTTTCTCTGCGTGGGATATGTTAGATTTTCACCTCCTCCATGGAGAAAAATTCCTTAATGCATCCGCCCAGACTTTTATGCTGTAATTCGCCGCACAATGACATTACTTGACTGCCCCTCCTCACCCTGACCACACATCATCACCTCCAAGACAGTTCTTCAATACATTTCATGTTAAAAATTATGTGTCAATCGGGTGATTCAAGTTTTTGCAACCCAAACTTATCATAATGACCTTCAAAACACTACACATCGTCATAGCATCCCCCTCCATAAATAATTCGGCACCATTCCCCTTTCCCTAGGTCAGCTGATATTAATGATTCATTTAAAGCATATTAAAAGATATCTTTGAAGGACTTATAGCGAAATACAGCATTTTTGAGTAATTGTTAGATTTTCACCCTCCTCCATGAAAAATTAACTTAACGCCTCCCACCTTATCTTTTAGGCTCCAGAGTATACTAGTAAATGACAATGCATACCGGAGTGACAATACTTAACTTCCCCTCTGACATCGCTACATCTCGCCCAAGACATTTTCAAGCATTTCCTCACCTTTATATCCCTTTGTAAATTCGAGTTTCTTGTAAATTCGAGTTTTTGTAAACCAAGCCTATCATGATGCCCCACAAAACACTCCACCATGGCATTTCACCTATTTGACACCAGTCACCCTCCTCCCCCCACCCCTGGCGAGCTGATATTACTTATACATTTAAAGCATATTAAGAGATATCTTTGACGTTGTATTAACTAAATACAACATTTATGAGTAATTGTTAGATTTTCACCCCCCTCCATGGAAAAAATCATTTAACACCTCCCACCTTATCTTTTAAGCTCTAGAGTATACTAGTCAATGGCAATGCATATCAGAGTGACATTACTTGAATTCTCCTCTGATATCGCTACATCTCCCCCAAGAAATTTTTCAGGCATTTGATAATTACACCTTTAAATCCCCGTGATTTGATTTTTTGAAACCCAAGCCTATCAGTAGAGGTTGGGTGCTACTCCGGGTGGGGCTCCTTATATGGGCATAGAGTCATTAGGGAGAATGATTGCGTAATCGGTCTCTTTCTCCAGGGTTGTTTTTGGCCAAGTGCCCGCTAGGGGAGAATGTTATGATCTAGGAAAGAGTATTTGTTGTAGTTGTTTTTGGCCAAGTGCCCGCTAGGGGAGAATGTTATGATCTAGGAAAGAGTATTTGTTGTTGTATGCTAGGGAAGAATGTTATGATCTAGGAAAGAGTATTTGTTGTTGTAAGCTCGAGGCAACTGTTATGATGTCAGGAAAGAGTATTTGTTGTTGTTGTTTTTGGCCAAGTGCCCACTAGGGGAGAATGTTATGGTCCAGAAATAGTATTTGTTGTTGTAAGCTCGAGGCAAATGTTATGATCTAGGAAATAGTATTTGTTGTTGTATGCTCTCAGCGAATGTTATGAGTTTCCAGAAATAGAAAACCGTTAGATCACGTGTTTCCTTCTCAGCCAATCAGAGGGCTTGCTTACATATTAGCGGTGGAGGGAATATGAGGAATGGATTTTTGCTATAGTTTTATTAGTCTGTGAATAGAATCCACCAAGTTTTTAGTTAGCAATGTAATAACATGAGTGAACAAGTTGAGTTAGAAATATCCTTTTATTGCAACTGTTATATTTGTAAAGGACATTTTCATGATTTTGAACATTCTCATGAACCTACTGCATGTTTAGACAGCATAGAGGCAGAGACAGATGAGAAGAATCTGGAGGAAACGAGAAGAAAAATTATATGTGACATGGAGAGAAATTTATACCGGTTGCAAGTATGTTCACATAAAAGAAGGATTGATATGATAGAAAAGGAAGATCAAAAGAAGAGACTGGTAAAAGAGGGCTTTCTCTATAGTGTAAAAGACAGCAGTGAAAACCCAATGAAAAATGTATATAAAGCAAGATATAACTCGGATTATTATGATGATTATGTTCTAAGAGAAGAGAAAAAGTGGCCCTTTAAGAGACAACATAAGAGGTCATTCTACGAAAAGGATTTTAAACAACGGAAACCATGGTGGAAGAGTTCTCATATATGATTTAACGTTAAATCTAATTATTAATATGCATAATGAGTTTTATATTGTAATCATACAATAAATTTGTTTGTATTATTTTAATTTTCATTTACTAGATATATATAGAGTGAGAATACCATCAGAGACTTCTGTACATGAATAGTTCAGTTTGATTAGATCACTCCATAGAGTATTATCAGTCCACAACCAAGTTTTCTATCAAAGATAACAAAAATAATTCATTCTTTCTAATCTTTATTCTCTTGAAATATCAATATTCACAATACTTTTTAAATAAACTATATCTGGTTCAATTATCTGAATATCTATGTCATCATCCTCCACTACCACTATATCTACCAGAGGGGGTGGTATACATTCAATTTCAACCCCCGGTTCATTATTTATTGATATATCAATCAATGGGGTGGGCCTGTATTCAAATAAATCGCCGCGTACTCCTATTGTAGGCAAACTAGGAGCCAACCGCTCGTCATCCTCTATGCAAAGACGGCCTGAAGGCCCCCTTCGTACCAGATCTTCCGACGTATACGACAGACAATCTTCCGTATAATGTACTTCTAGCAGATCATCAGTACCTTCGAAGGTTGTAGTAGTACAAAGAAGGACCTCCTCATCAAGTGAGAGATCCCAACCAAGCCATACATCCTAAAAGATTGATAACACTATGATCAAAAACTAGAGTTTCCTGCGGAAAACCTATATTAGTTCAGATTTTACGGGAATAGTTTATTTTCGAACCAATGAAATGTATTTACCATAATTTTCTTACAAAAACTAGAGTTCTGGTACAGTGGTGAGTTGTAGTAGTAGTAGTAGTAGTACTAGATGAACCAAAATAACGACACTATTAAGATTTGAATGAATTTATCTCTCTTTGGGCAACTAAATGCAGTAATAGGATATGATTGCGTCAACAAAGTGAAAATCTGCATAGGAACTCCAAACAGTTTTGTGTAAATGATTTTAAACAATTTTTTATTTTGATCTCTTTCCAAATAGCAAATATTTTTCATAGTTAAGGGGGGG
>JAQQPU010022310.1:0-14078 GCA_029168905.1 Artemia sp. Kazakhstan ARC1039
CCTGATTTCGGACATCAATTTTGTAAAAAAGAAAAATGAATAAAAAAAATTTATAAATAATTTAAATTTACTATTATTTGGTAGTAAAATCATATTAGTTAGTTTTTCATTATTTAAACCTAAAAAATTTTACCCTAACAGACTTGCATATTAAATATCCGTATTCAGCCACACTCCTCCTATCGTATACATTTTATCTTTCATTTATGTATAAAAGTACCATATACAATAAAAAAAGAGATGTTTAACACTTTGATGACTATGATTAACTAAGCAGCGGATCATAAGAGTGAACATTCAGTCACTTTCAAAGTCATTAAAACTGTCTTCAACAGGATTTTCTTGCAAATCTAGCTCCGCTCCTTCAGACTTTGATTCTGATTCAGGAGACCGTGGTATTTATCCGCATATTCTTTCAAAACAACTGCTGAAACACAAGGACCGTTAACTAGAATAAGAATTTCTTTTAGACACTGTGGTCCGTAACAACTCATTCGATAGCAATGCATTGAAAAGCAGAATAAATCTTAGAAAAGGACACTGGAACTTTCAATTCTCAATTGACTGAGCCCCCTCCAAAGCTTCTTCGACCACCCCTTCCACATAAAGTGTTTCTGCGAAAAAATAAATGAATAAATTAATTCACTGAAGCCTTATGGGTCTTTAAATAGGTAGTGCAATATGATTGCCCCTGACTTAAACAGGAGAGTGAGATTTCCTGGCATTATTTAAAAAAGGTTGAAAATTGAACAAAAAACACAAATTTTTTCAACTGAAAGTAAGGAAGTAAATTAAAAGTTTAAATCAGCATAAACTATTACGCAGATGAGTGACATGTTGAGGAGGGGGTAGCCCCCTCCTCAATCACAGATGCCAGCTCAAACGGTTCAGATACCTGCTTTGTTCAAAATATTTAAAAGAATGTATAACAATGTCTCCTGGGTTGACGCAACTCACCGGAACTTGGGCGTAAAAGATGTAAGTTTTGTCCCGTGTGCATACACGTTTTTTTAAGTGATAGCTGTTCAGAATTAGAGGAGACTCATTTGATTAGAAATTGAAAGCTGAAGTTCCCTTTTAAAAAATAAAAAATGATTGGAGGTCAACTAGCTTCCTCCAACGCCATCTTTCCCCAAATGTATCCGAGCAAACTTTTGAAGTAGTCATTCTGTTGAAAATAGTCCAAAGATCATATAACAATGCCTTTGGGGATTACACAACCGTCCTGAGCTTGGAAGCAAGTGTTACAAGTAACGTTTCAGGGGCATGTTAGATTTCATGCAAGAGGTGGTCGTGTAAAGTTTGGAGAACGCTTATTTCATTGGAAATACAAAGTTCTAATTCTTTTCTCGACTGCTGTATGTATTTGTCTGTGGGATCAGTTTCATTTCTTTGCAAGCATTTTATCTATTAAAAGGGTATTTATCCAGACCTATTCAGAAGAGAAATTGTAAAGAGTATTCTTGATTATAGGCCATCATTGTCGCTTTCAAATCAATCAAAAGGAGAAATTAATATTCTCCAAAACTTAAAAAAAGATAAAAAGACAGTAATTACAAGAGCGGCCAAAGGAAACACAGTTGTAATTAGGAATTCTTCAGATTCTGAATTGAAAATAAATACCCTTTTAATGGATAAAAATACTTACAAAAAAATAAAAACTGATCCCCCAGACAAATACACGCAGCAGTTGAGAAAAGAATTAAAACTTCTAAAAGACAGTAGACTAATTACCCCCAAGTGTCCAGATCTACCCCAAAGGTTGTTCAGCCCCAAAGTTTTATGGTCTGCCTAAAATCCATATGAAAGATATTCCGTTACGTTTTATTGTAGGTTGCTATAGTTCTCCAGCTACAGATGTAGGAAAGTTCTTAGCCACCATTTTTAAGCCTCTTTTAAGAACACAGAAATCTTATATAAAAAATTCCATAGATCTTGTTAACAAGTTAAAAAATCAAAGTACAACATAAAAAACTATCTTATCTAGTTATGATGCAGTTTCCATGTACACTTCATGCGATGTCCATAAATGTGAGCAGGCCTTACAAAGAAAATTCTGCTTGGTCAGATTAGAAAAACTTGGGAAATTGACAAAATAATGATGCTTGTTCGTCTTTGCAACAAGTTCTCTTCTTCTTTTAAGTTCCAAGAAAGTTTTTTCCTTCAAATCATGGGCCTATCCATGGGCAGTGTTTTGTATCCTTATCTGGCAAATTTTTACATGGATTTCATAGAACAATCTGTTTTGAATAGTTTCCACTTAAAATACTCTCTCTGGTTTCGTTTCGTTGCTGATATCCTTTATGTTTGGGAACATGGATAGGAATCTATAAGAGATTTTTTTGCACATTTGAACTCTTTTGATTCGAACTTCCATCTCACAATGGAACTGGAAGACTCAGGACAGCTGCCTTTCTTGGATGTTTTAATAATAAAAAATACTCCTAGCTTTGAATTTTCTATATACAGAAAGTCGACCCATAAGGATCGGTATCTACATTTCTCTTCAAATCACCCTCCTTCTGTGAAAAGAGGAGTAATAATCTCTTTAGTTGACAGAGTTTTAAAAATCTGTTCACGTAATTATGTATATTCTGAATTAAATTATGTCAAAGATATTCTTTTCTGCAATGGCTTTTCCAGTAAAGCTTATTGAAAATATCATAAATAGACGATTAAAAAAGATAAAGCAAGAAAATAGGGAGCCCGTCCACCCTGATTCCTTGATTAAGTTCCAGAGATTAAGAACAAAACTTTCACCACTTTATTATACATCTCAAAACCCAGCAATAAACTTGGAAATTAAAAAAAAACATAATCTCTCTGTTTTTTTCAAAACTGAAAAAATAGTTGAACATTTTTTCAACTCAAGAAATGATAAAACTGATCCTATACTGGGTAGTGGCGTCTAAAGAGTCCCGTGTTCATGTGAGAAATTTTACATAGGTAGGACCCATCAACAACTTGGTGAACTTTTGCATGAACACAAAATTTCAATAGATAAGTCCCTAAGATTCGAAAATAAAAACGATAACTTTGAATCCGCCTTGGCCCTGTATATCTTTGAAAATCCTACACATTTGGTTCTTTTTGGGGAGGCAACAATAGTATCTACTGTAAATGGCCTACCACAATCTTGTAAAGAGGTAATTGAGATAAAAAAAATATATAAACAGAAATCGGAGACACCGGACACCGGAGACACCGAGACACCGGAGATATTTCCTTAAGCCCAATTTATAACAACTTAATTTCAAAAGACTCAATCAATATTTTCTCTCAGTCTAATTTAAGACAACTTGTCTGCATACCTATTGAATATCGCGGTTGGAGAATGGCTAAGTTTATTGCCAGGCAATGGATACTTCTTCAATCCTATTGGTGATATTTCTATCATTTATTTCTGGTTGTTTTTTTTTTATTCAGTGTCTATTCTGCTCTTGTTAGATTCACTTCGGAAGGTTAGATTTTGTTTGATTGCTCTTGTTTTTTTTTGTTTTCTGTTTTGTTTTGTTTTTTAGCACTGAGGACGACTTGGCGGAGGTTCTTGCCGAAATATTTGCTTGTTCGTCGTCTTCATATTTTGCCACTGGCTGACAGAATCCTCATTTTCTCACCTATTTGATTTTATTTCATTCATTACTTCCTTTCCTCTCTTGGTTTCATACGTCATGCATAGCCAGTGTGGTCTTAAAATGTATTTACGTCAAGCTTACGGGGGCATTGGACCAATATTGTTTTAAATTTTTAAATTGTGTTAAAAATATACAAATCTTATTTGTGAGTCAATTTTTTAGAAACTTGAAAAAGACATCGAATTCTTCCACCTTCTTTACGTTTCGCCTACATTTAGGCACACAATCTGAAGACCCGTTTATCCAGAGAATTGGTTTCAAAATTTTAACACATGTTTTAAAAGACCATAGATTCAAAAGATACGTTCTTAGTAATCAAATATTTAACTTTAAATCTTTATGATATCAGACTTTATCCGTTCAATATTTTCACCAGATTTTACATATCTCACAAAGGTCTTTCCGACACGTTTTCTATTTAGCAAAAACTCGCTTATTTGAAAAATGGCCTGTTTAGAGTCAATAAAAGCAAGAGCAGCTATTACGCAGTCTCTATATATTTCCCCATCAGTTGTCGGGTGAAAAATACTGGATCTATAGTAGATCAATCTTTTCGGAAGCCTACCTGATATTCCTCTAAGGTGAAGTCTGTCTTGGATTTTAGTCAATAATGTGGGATTTTTGTGACGATTTAAAAAAAATGGTCAAAATTTTAATTGGTTGTATTTTGGAAAAAGAGGACGTGAGGGGCCCGGTCTCCTCTGATCACTTTGGATCCTTAAAACTTTCAATTTCCCTCAATTGAGCACCCTCCAAAGTTTATACGATATCCCCTTCCATAAAACTTTAAGTGCCCCCGGGTTAAAATTTTAAACCCATACCTCCAGGCTCTGGAGGTTGTGATGATCCCGGGGTAATGTTTTAGGATATTTAGGCAATATTGAATGAAGTTGTTATCTCAAATTTTGTTCAGATACAAGTGGAGAAAAGAGGGTTTTGGGGCCAGCTGACCTCTGATCAATTTTGACTATTAAAGGGAAACTCGAAATTTCAATTTCCAATCAAATGAGCCTCGTCCAAAATTTATGCAACGACCCTTTCCATAAAAATATTATATGCTCCAAGGGCATAACTTAAAACCCTTGCCTCTTGGCTATGGGAGATTGTAACAACCCCAGAGGCATTGTTATGTGACACATGGACTATTTTGAAAAAATGGCCATCTACAATACTTTTTCGGAGACATTTGGGAAGATAAAGGCGTGGGGGGGGGGCTAGTTGCCTTTTGATCAGTATTGACTCTTAAAAATGGAACTAGAACTTTCAATTTCCATTCAAATGAGCTCAATTGGACCAGCCCTTCCATAAAAACCTTATATGTCCTAGGGGTATAACTTACAAAATTTGCCCTTCGGCTCTGGGGAGTTGTTTCAAACCTGGATTTCTATTTATATTGTCTTTGAAGTATTTTGAATAAAATGACAGTCTCAAAACGATCGGATGTATTCCAAGAAAAGAAGTTGTAGAGAGACCAGTTGCCCTTTGATCGCTTTTGACTAGCACTGGAAATAAAACTTTCAACTTCCTAAAAATGAGCCGGGTCCAAATTTTGTACAACCGCCTCTTCCACAAAAATTTATATGCCCCGGGAGTATAGCTTAAAACAATTTTCTTGGGCCCTTGGGGGTTCTGTAGACTGTGAAGTTTTGTTATCTTATTTTCTGACTAATTCGTACAATATTTTTGTCTCAAAATCTTGATCGCATGCATTAGGGGAAAAAAGGCGTGGGGGTCTAGTTGTCTGAGATCACTCTTAACTCTTAGAAAGAGAACTAGAACTTTTTAGTTGCAATCAAATGAGTCTCCTTCAAAATTTATACGACTACTACTTCCATAAAAACCTTATAAGTCCTCGGGGCGTAACTTACAGTACGTGTCTCCCGGGTTTTTTCTACCCAAAGATTTTGTTATCTGGTCTCTGAAGCGTTATGAACAAAATGGCTATCTCAAAATATTGATCGGTTGAATTTGGGAAAAAGAGAGCTTGTGGGAAGGGGACTAGTTGCCCTCCAATCACTTTAGAATTTTTGAAGTTCCACCAGAACTTCCGATTTTCAATCGAATAAGACTCCTCCAAAATTTATACGACCCCCCCATTTCATATGAAGTGCCTCTGGAAAATAATAAATAATAAAACAATTGAGCTCTATAGCATCTATTATAGGCAACGTTATAGCGTTGCTATAGCGTCTCTTAACAAACTTTCTAAAAAGTTTAAAAACACTTCAGCGTAAAGTACAAGGAGCCGAGAAGGGGTAACCCCCTTATATATGCAATCATTTCTGTTTGTTTTTGGTTTCAATCTTGGTCATTACCCTTAGTTGAAAGAACTTCTTCTTTTAAAATTGAATTCTTAACGTTCAAGGATGGCATTAGTTTATAGTAACCATTTTTAAACAACGGGTGATTACGTGAAAATATTAGCAATGGGTAACAACAACTTTTTTCTATAGTAACCCGTTCGGAAGAAGCAGGTTAGGAAAAAGACAGAGAGTGTAATATAGGAGATATTCCAGTTGTTGATAATTTGTGCAATAGCAAGGGATAAATATATCAAAGTTTGAAATAAGATTTTATTACACGTATTCAGTAACAAATATTCATTTATTATGAGTAGTTTTGTAGTTTCCACAATTTTGTTTTAAATAGTATATAATCACTGTAATCTTTATAATTTCATTGTTTTATGTTCCGATGAAGATTTTCTAATCCATCTTTTGCACCGACTACTCTGTCTCTCACCCCGACTACTAATTTATCATTAAGCCAAATTGTAAGTTTTTATTATCATGGATTTTTGGAAGAAGTTTTTTAGATATTCTTTTCTTCCATTTTACATATCTTAAAGTGAGCTTATCAAAATTACTCCTCTTTAAGTTTTGCTTCAATTTTGTTACAGGAACGTAATTTATAATTTGGCTCTTTCGTCCCCATATTTGACGTTGTCTGTTTGTCTACTTTTTTTTAGGCGCTGAAGAATTGTCGTCAGACAATACTGTTGACTGCCTTTTGTCAAATTGAAAAATCAAGAACCTCGTTTTCAGGCAACGGGTTCAAACACGGGTTGCTATCGAGTTCTACATCAAGCGTTTTTAGGGTTGCAGGTTCAACAGGAATCCGCTTCTAAGCGTTTTCAGCTGCCGGGTTCTCACCGTGTTTGAACCCGGGTTCCTTGAATCTGGAACCCGTAGAAATACCAGGTTCAAACCCGAGTTCTGCGTTTATTGGCGGTAAATTCAAAAATGGCTAACCACCCTGAATTCACAGCCCATGAAATTTGCTCATTGGGATCCCAAACAGTTGATTTTGAATTGAAAATCTAGTATTTTGCAGTAGGCATGAATACATAGCTAATTGTAGAAAAAACTAAGACAGATAGTCCAAGTAATTGAGAGGGTAATTCTATTCCTCAGCATCAAGCGTTTTCATCTGTGAAGTTTCAACCCCGTGTTTTCCTTGAGAACCCGCTTTGTGAAAACGCTTGATGCACTGATGCACTAGACGAGAATAACCCGTGTTCGAACCCGCTGAGCCTGAAAACGAGGCTAAGTATTTTGCAGTAGGCATCAAGACATGGATAAAGAGGCAGAAATATTCACAATGATACATTGTTACATATGTGATTGTTTTCATATCTGTGATGAGTTACATACAGTTAGCAATTATATAACACAAAATTCCCTCTTCTTCTTCTGTTTCAGCAAATGTGGGCTTTTCAGTCAAGATTTTTCAGCCATTTTCCTTTTACTTACTCTGTGAGTTGAAATGAACCACTGCAAGTGGTTGCTCCTTATTTAACTTGTATTGGCTTGAATCTCATTAATTGTTCTCCTAAAATAGTAGTAATTATTCTTCATCTTCACAAAAAAAGAGCCTGGAATCATAAATTGGTTCCTTTTGGCTTCCAGCAAAATAATCTTCAAACACCTATGACATAACTTCTAATTCCTCTTTTTCAATACAGGTTTTTATTAACTAATCTTTTACAATTAACTTTGGAAAATCAACATTTGAATCTTGCTTAATATTTTCAATTCTACATGACCAACTAAATAACCAGAGACAGAATATTAGAAAACATGAATAGAAATTCTTGCCAGATTTGGCTAGAGTGCATGTGAGATTTTATGCTGTCGTTCTGTTTGGCATTTTATGGACATGATGTAAATTTAATCAAACAAGTTAAAAACGCCAGAAAACTATCAACACAGCAGAGAAAGAATAAGAATGAAATTAACTTGTTCATTTAGCACCTTGTCCATGTAAAGCCAAATAGAAAAATATCTTTATGCAAAAAAAAAATCATGTAGCTGCCTTTTTTCATAAATGACTGGTTATTCTTTACACTTATGGGTTTGATCCAACATATCCAAAAATATGCTTATTGTAAAAACTTTCTCTTTTTAAAAAATCATATTTATAATGTGTATTACATGGCAAAAAGCTTTAAAATTATTTTCAAATCTAGTACAAAAATTTTAAAATCTGTTTTAGACATTGCTGTTAAGTGGTCCATATTTGATATAAGTTTGTTGCATATTCTATTGTTTTTTTTACCTTGATTAATTTAGAAAACGTTTTCCACAAATCAGGTTCTTCAAAGAAAAGTAAATAGCTTCACCATGCCAAAAATGAGCTAAAATAAAGTTAAATAACCTTCTATGCATAAAACTACCACATATTTTTGCCTATATTTTTAAGCAGAGCTTGTCCCCTACCATACTAAGAATTATATGGGTTAAGCTATATGGGCTAGCTAAATTTACCTCTTTTCTTATAGTAGGTAGGCCACTTTGAATAGGCTTGTCTAGCCTATATTTGGTAAACATACTCATGGTTTGGCTAATTCACCAGCTGAAAGAAGAAAATATTACTGGTAAAATCCTAGTTTAGCTACTTTTTACTATCTTGAAAAGGGGTAAGGTTAGGAAAATGAAACTTTTAGTAACAAATCTAGGGTAAAAACATACCCTGGGAAGGTCTTGCCATATTTTTATGCTAACCCCCTTCTGATTTCTAAGTCATAGAAATTTGCCCACTTGACAGGTCTATACCTAGGCCTATTGAATTTTGACAAAACAACATTTTACCTTACTTTTCTGTTATAAATTTCTTTTTCTCTGGCTTTAGTTCTATATATTTCATTTTAGTCACAGTTTGCCAATGTTACAAATCTTTTTTGATTTTGAAGCACAAGTAGGCCTATTACTAATACCAACATAATAATATCAACAGCAGCAACTCTATAAGAAAATTAAAGGAAATTTTCTTGTGAATTATTATCACTTCTAATCAGCAGTTGTAACAAACCAATCCTGCTCAACTCATCCTCAGGGCTATACTGTAGTGCTTCTCCTCCCCATAGTATAGTGCAGACGGTTCGATATCACTCTATTTTCCCTTCTAGTTTTAGTTTTGTTATTTTTTTGTTTAAAGCTTTTTCCAATAGGCAATGTTTAGAAGTCCTCCAAAAAAAAAAGTCCCCCCAGATCCCAAATCAAATCCCAGTGAAAGTGCCATAGTGAAAGATACCCATCTCGGCTGGTCAAGCACACTATCTTAAAGTTCAAATGATAGCTCCAATTCGGAGAATAGGACAATGATAAGTGTAGGGGCTAATGTAACCATAAATGATGATAATGGGTTTCAAGAGGTCCTCTCTAGAAGCTCTGAAAAAAGGAAAAAAAATCTCAAATCAAAAGCATTTCCCCTCTCCCTGCCCAAGATCCTCCCTCCAAAAATTTAGGAATTTACCTTAAAATTACTCCTACTTTCCTCCTACTAAATTGAAATTAAAATGATCACTGGAATAAGAGTTGCAATTTTTAAATTGCTAAAATCAATGTTCTCTCTTAATATTAACCGTGATGGATCTCTGCTAATTGCTGTTGAAGATCAGAAATCAGCAGATACAATAATTAACCTAAAATCCCTTCTGAATACCCCAATTATTGCATCTAATTGGAACCCAAAACAATCACCAACAAAAATACTAGTTTATAATGTTCCCCCAGAGATATCCACTCAGGAGTTAAAAGAAGGGCTCTCAGATAGGGCTGGAAACACAATCCCAGTTGAGGATGTTACCCAACTTGGCAAACCTAACTCTAATGGCCTAAAAACTAGTAGATCCTTCTTATTCACACTGAAGGAAAAAATTAATATCCCAGAAAAATTATTCCTATTTGGGCAAATCAAACCACACAAGGAATACAAACCTAAGCCTATCCAGTGTCAGAAGTGTCTCAAACTGGGACAAACAACAAACAAATGCAATGAAATTCTCCGAGAGTGTAGTAATTGTAAAGCTTTCCATCCTAAAGAGTTGACAATTTGCAACAACACTCAGCCTACATGCATCAATTGCAAAGGCCCACATGAATCTACAAATAAATCATTATGCCCTGCATACAAGAAAAGAGCTCCAACACTCCAAATATCAACAGAGAAGGCCATCCCATACCCCTTTGCAGCAATGGAAGCAAATGCTGCCCAACAATACCAAAAAAAGCCTGTAATGAAACCAACCAAAACCCCCAAGTCAAACGCCCCCAATGCATCAAAAACCCCATATAAAACACCATCTTCCAAGCCCTCTAGCTCAAATCCCTATCAGAAGGAATCACCAAGCCAACAAGCCTCCTTGTCCGGTGAGATGAGGTCAGCCTGCCCCCCCCCCTCCCAAAAGGAAACAAACCAGAAACACTACCAGGAATTAATCCCTTAACCGACAAACAGGATGCGCAACCAAAAATACAATCCCCAAATATATGCTTATTCATTCTAAACTGTAATGCAGTTTGGGCCATGAACATACATCAACTACAGAAAACAAAAATCATTGCAGAATTGGCAAAAATCTACATCCCAGATGATATGCTCATTCAAGCAAAAAAAGATCTTGCTTTACTTTTAACAAAGCTGAACATTGATACACAGTCATATGAAGAATAATTCAACAACACAACATATATCAATGCTCCAATGGAATGTAAGATCACTCACAAAAAATAAGCTAAATGAACTATTATCTTTTATGAATAATAATTCCATTAATATTGCTTGCCTCCAGGAAACTCATTTAACCCAAAATCAACAAATTAAGTCTCTGGGATATACTATCCTCAGAAAGGATAGATCTTCAGAGAGAAATAATATAAAATTTTGTGGCATCAATTTTCCAGATTTTGTAAATGATGTTGATGTAATTGGTATCAGTGTTTGGCTGAATAATTTAAAAACCTACATAATAAGCTTTTATAACCCTAATGGCCAAACTACAAATGCCAAGGATTTCTTTAATTATATAAATAATTCTAATATGTTAAAAAATATCATTATTTGTGGAGATTTCAATGCCCACAGCCTTTTGCGGGGGAATAAACCAGCAAATAAAGCTGGTAAATTCATTGAGCGTATGACTTCAAATAAAAATGAACTAGCTGTTGCTACCCCTCCAAACCTGAATACATATTTCAACCCCAAAAGTGGCACATTCTCCACAATTGACCTACAAATTGTGTCATTAAATTTTTTGAACAAAATTTACATAAATAAAATTGATAGTCTATGTACTGACCACTTTGCTATAGTTTGCTCCCTAAATGAACCTGCTGAAACTTTATCTCATACCTCCAAATATATCAACACTAAAGCAAATTGGTCTATGTTCCAAAATAAGCTAAATGATGAAATTTCAAGTTTCACCCAAAGTTCATGCATTTCTAACACAACAGTTGACACACATGATGAAGCCTTGACATCTTTACTAATAAATACAGCTAATCATGCTATCCCCAGGACAACACCTAAGAAAACATTCCCTAAATAAATTCCTACAGCATGGTGGACAAATCATTGCCTAAATAAATGGAGGATAAAAAAGGCAGCTAGGACAGAATTCATAAAAAAAACCATCACCTACTACATATTTAAAAAAATTACAAGCAGAATCTAATCTAAAAAGACTATAATAGATGCTAAATATAAATACTGGAATAATTTTGCAAATAATCTCTCCAGAGAAGCACATGAGCCAATTATACATAAAGTCATAAGCCACATCTGTGGGAAAAAGACTTCCCCCAACCCACTCCTGTATAAGCTTATATAAAATAATACCCATTATGACAATGATAATGAAAAAGCTAACCTATTTGCAACTCCTTTTGTTAATAAGCTAACATCAAATAATCAAAGCAAACTGTCCACAATTCCTATGAACCCAAGTTACCAACCACGCCCAGGATTCGAGTACATAACTAATCCATTTTCAATCCAGGAATTGAATAATGCAATACATCATATTAGGACCAAAACTAGCGGCAGCTATGACAATATACACCCTACATGGATAAAGAATCTCACACCTTCATACAAACAAGAACTGCTAAATTGTTATAATAACGCTTGGGCATCTTCTAGGTTCCCCAATATATGGAAATGTTCGTCCTTCCTACCAATCCTAAAGAAAAATAAACCAAAAGATAACTCTGAGTCTTATAGGCCCATAATGATTACTCCTGTGATGGGGAAAATAATGGAGAAAATGATCTATCACAGACTCCTATGGTTTGTTGAAAAAAATAATATGATCCCTCACACTCAAACTGGTTTTAGGAAACACCACTCCTCAACAGATGCTTTCATTTTGCTAACAAATGCAATAAATGAATCTTTCTCAAAAAATAATGTCCTAGTTGCAGCTTTCCTAGATTTTGAAGGGGCATATGACAATGCGAACCACCAAATCCTTTTGAACAAACTTGCAAACCTTGGAGCACCCCCTAAGCTAGTATCTTTTATTAAATCCTTCATAGAAGTGCGAAGTTTCATCGTTTGTGTTGGTTCAGCCTCTTCACCCCAAAAGACAATAACCAAAGGCCTACCTCAGGGAGCAGTCCTCAGTTGCCTCCTATTTGTCTTCTATCTCTGGGACATGAACCTACCCCACACGAATCTACAATATGCTGATGATCTGGTGCTATGGTCATCTGGCAACACCTTTCAGATAGCACAGTCAAATCTGCAAAAGTCACTTTTCCAGTTTGAAAAATTCTCTCAACATTCAGATTTACTCATTGCACCCACCAAGTCAAAATAATCCAATTTCACCGGAAGCGAAACCAAGTTAATGCAAAACTAACTCTAAATAAAACAACTATTCCAGAAGATAATCATATTAATTACCTAGGTCTCATGCTTGACCAAAAACTTAATTTCCACCTCCACATTTCAAACACAATAAAAAAATGCTATAGAAAAACAAATATACTAAAAAGACTTCTTTCCACACCCTGGGGTTGTAAGGAGAAAACCTTACTCCAGTTTTATAAATCACATATAAGACCCCATATCGACTATGGGCTCATCGTCTATGGTGCATGTGCAAAGACCCAGATGCAAAAAATTGAAACAACACAAAATGATATGATACGTCTCATATTTGGTCTTAGGAAACCCACAAGCACCAAGTTTCTGCTTACAGAGAGTGGATTAACAACAATAAGGGAGAGACGTAGCTTTCTCTTGACAAAACATCTTACAAAAATTGAATCAAATAGCTCAGACACACTACATAATTGGTTAAGAAATCCAGCCATGTATAGAGGCATTGCAGATGAGTATGCCAATATTCAGAAAAAGTTCCCCATACCAGCAAAGTCTATTGCATCCACTTTCCCCCGATCCCCCCCCATGGAATTGGTCAAATCCCATAATAAATAATGACTTCTCAAAGTGGAATAAAGATTTAACCCCCATTGCTTTTGTCCTGAAAAAATTTGCAGAACTTAATACAATTACCTATAAAAATCACTTCCAAATATTTGTTGATTGGTCAAAAATGAATGAGAAGGTTGCAAGTGGTATTTTCCTTCCTCACCTGAAAATTGCAATGGACGAGAGATTATATAATAATTTATCTATAATGTCTGCTGAGTTAAATGCCATAATCATGGCATTAGAACACCTTAAGGAAAACCAACCTTTGATTGCAAATTCAAATAATATTATCATATATTCCGACTCTCTGTCAAGCCTTGGGTTGCTGGCCTCAGCTCCTCAATATAAGTTGGACATTGACACTTATCATTGTCTCAGTATTATAGATAATCTTGCTTCAAGTGGCATAAAAACTTATTTTCAGTACATTCCTAGCCACTTTGGCATAAGTTGTAATCATCAGGTTGATGAAGTAGCAAAAAATGCTATAAATATTGACCAGCCAAGTGGGAGACCTTTCCCGATTAGAGATATTTACCGATGGAGGCTATCAGATATTATTTTTAATAAGTTTAATCCTATCCTTTCCCCCTTTCCCAATAAGTATCTTTCTAAAATTTATCATAGAATTCGTTCTGGAACAAATGGACTAAATTTCCTTGCATTCTCATATAAGTTTTCTAATTCAAGTGGTTCAATTCCCCTGTCCCCTCTTTGCAG
>JAQQPU010022311.1:0-14073 GCA_029168905.1 Artemia sp. Kazakhstan ARC1039
AAAAAAAGGCATTGAGTGGTATAGGCTATTCACTTTATGCATAAGTCAATAATATGACTTGGTAGAAATTTACCAAAAAAGCATCAAATTGTGTATTCACTTTATCCCTAACTCAATAATATGATTTGGTAAATATTGACCCATAATTTAGCCTGTAGATCCATCCCTGAAAGTTTCACTTTCTTAACCTAACCCCTTTCCAAGATAGCCAAAAGTAGCTAAAGTAGAATTTTACCCAAAATTTTTCAAAGGTCATTGCCCTCCAGGCATAGAAGGAGTGGAGGTAGGTACTTCAAAATAGCCTACCTTCCCGGGACAGGGTTTAATAGACCCATCCCTGGAAGTTTAATTTTCCTAACCTGACTCCTTTCCAAGGCAGCAAAAAGTAGCTAAACCAGAATTTTACGGAAGTATTTTTTTAATCTAAAAGTTCTGGTGCATAATAGTGCCAAATATACAACCTTGCTTACTGATAATATTAAACACGCCAATTAAATTTTAAAAGAACCGCTATTAAACCACTAAGGTTGCGTAATGCTTCATTGTGGGTTTTTCAATCGAAGTTACCTGTGCTTTTGACTTTTCCGACAGCTCTAGTTGCCATTGATGCTTCCAGAATTTGAATTAGCTTATATGGAGTCAATAAAAAATAAAAATTATTTTTGATTTTTTAGTGACATCAATAAAACAGTCTTTTAAAGGCTTATTAAAAACCTCATTACCTTCCTTTATTTCAATGTTTTTTTTTAAAGAAGGCTCCTGAATTTGGTGAATTAAAAAGAAATAGCATACATTTCATCTTTTATTATGGAACTAATCCTTCCATGCCAAACCAAATTAGGAAACAATAAGAACTTTTTGCAGCAATAACTTCATATCTTTTCTGAGCTAAGCTATAAAGGGAAGGAATCATTCTTTAATAAAACAAGAAAGGGTTCAAACGGAATGCAATCGAAAATTTGCCAAAGTGAAAATGTAAAGTAATAGTGATGGTACGAAATTAAGTTTGAGCCATGAAGTTGGTTTCCTGTCAGGCTCTAGTTCTACAGTGAAAAAAGTGACACTACTAACCATTTTATTCTTCTTGGTATGTTTGCAGACTAAAGTCTGTAAGTAGTATATGCGTAAAAAAATTAGTTCATCTTGATTCTAAGTAAGTTATTCTCATTGAGCTGAAACTTGTCATAAAATAGCCAGAAGTATCAGTCTCGTTGCATATTTTATTAAATTGAAAAGATGTACACAAAAAGGGTTGGGTTCTTAATGCAAACTAAACTGTTGAATTTAGCGTTTATGATTATTCTTAAACAAGGTTTAAAGGCTCTGATGACCTTAGTATTTTTGCTAGAAAGTCGTTCACAGAGGCATGTTGATTTTTTCTTCACTAGGGGTGATCGCTCTTTGTCAATTACCATACACTAGTAACAAAAGACATCGTGCCACAGCAAAATGCTCTCTTTTAAAATTTCCTCAAAAGCTATTTATGTTGTCTCGTCTCACAATTCCATAGGACATATTGCTACATGGTATGGTGGGTTCAATCCTGAATGGATTTTCAAGACTATGCAGAATGAAATGCTGTTATGGAAAATTGTCCATTAACTTTTTGTTAATTAATTTTAGACTTCTATCATTTAGAATCAGTTGCACACCAACTGTTAAGAAGAGAAGTTAGGGATCTTTTAATTGGAGCTAACAGAGCCTAAAGCTTTAAAAAGGATATTTTTAGACAAACATTTTTACATTCAGTCATATAGTTTTTGAAACAATGACAGATATTTAGACAAAGGAAAAGGATCTAAGCCTGGGGCTAATTTATTTTTCATCCTGTTTCACTTATATTTACACGGAACTCTTGATTTTTTGTGTAGGCAAGCATATAAATCTAATCTTCCATCGTAATAAGAGACGAGCTGCCTCCTCCTCCTTTGTAACTTCAATCTCAGACCCATAAACTTAGATAATTTTGCATTTTGGATCAAACACAATTGATTTAATTGGCCAAAAATTACCCTTATCCCTTGAAAACAAAATGAACAAATACTATGAACAATTGTCTGTCATTTAACTGGTTTCATTTATTGCAGATTTCAGCAACTTGTAAATAACAGCAGTCTGGCCCTTAGAGGAGGAAGCAAGCTTTTTTAGGTTCTTGGTGAAAAGCCACCACTTAAAACGTCTGGGAGAGATTTTCTGAGGGTGTGTGTCAAGTATAAATTGCATATTACGTTTTGCCAAGATTCAAATGGGAATATTTCTTGATTTCTTCTCTTGACGCAATTTTTAACTTTCTCCTGTTACCCAAGGATACAGCTGTCCCTCCCCGACCCTTCATTGGCCCACTTTGCTGTGGGCTGAAACCCCAAAAAGTATGTTCTTAGATTACAAATTTCTCCAAATTCTATGAAATATTCTTCAGATAGTGGCAGATACAAAGAGAAAAGGACCAAGACGTGGGGGTCATGTACTTTTGCAAAATCTCAGCTGACACTTATTTGAAATTATAGGTAAGGAAAGAAGAACATAAAAGTCACAACCATTTCTTACGTACATATTCAGTTCTAGCAACTTTAGCATGCAAATATTAAATAGTGAAAACAGCGGGGAGCTGAGAGGGATAACAGTCACCCTTAAATAAGGGACCATCGTGAGTACAGTGTTTAAAGCGCATAAATTAAATAAATAACCGATTTTTCAAAAGAAAGTAAAGCCAAACATTAAAACTAAAAATGAAAGATATACAGAAGATGGTAAGTCGTTGCACCTGCTCTTTACGATGAGTATTTTTTTGTCAATGCTTCAAGAATGAATCTTCAAATACAAAAGTAATATTATAAAAGGTTGACTTTTCATTATAAAGCTTCAATAATAAAAGCACTCTATTGTAGTTGTATTTGCTTTAAACAACGCAATATTAAGTTCAAACGTTTTGAAAGGTAATGGCAAAGGAAACAATTACTATCTACTCCTGTTATTTTTTGTATTCTATAATGCTTTTGAGAAAGAAGTAGTAAAACTTCGGAATAAAGAGGGATTGAAGGAAGCAGTAAGCTCTCACAAATCGGATAATTTTTTGTTTTAAACATTAACGCTCCTTTTTATATTCATTTGCAATAGAATCATTTTGTATTTTCAAATTTAAAACTTTTTCTGATAACTCTTACGGTTACCAAATGCTAATTATACAATCTTTATTGTTTTTTCAATACATTTCCATATTTTTCCGATTTCCTTTGTAGCATTCAATATAAACTGTTTTTGGTTTAATTTTATCGTTTAGTTTGTCCCATTCATATTCAGTTTCGGGCTTATCACCTTAATTGGAGTTTTGAATTAAGACTTACTATGCGACCGATAGCCCTTGGTCTTAAATCCTCCAAAACTCGGTACGTATGAGCTGTACTCTGGCTATAGAACTTTTCTATAAAAATGTTATCGATAATACCCTGTAAGTAAAGACTTAACGAGGTGAATATACCATGGTTGATCGTGAAAATATACAAGGTGAATCAATATTCCACAGTTGATGCTTAGAAAGGGCATTTTTAGGATTTACCGTTTTGAACCAGCGGTCACAGCATATTAAGATCGAGCTCCATCCAACAGAAATACAAAGTTCTAAATCTTTTTTTTAAATTAAGAACAGATGCCACACAATATATAATACTTTAGAATACAATAAATATACACACATAAATATATGACATTAAGGTGGACTTGAATTGAACTAAAATGATGCTTGTTTTAAATTTAAATGAAAAGTAACGTTAATACTTAAACAAAGAGATATGTACTTGTGCGGGAATACGGGGCTGACACTTCCTTCAATTACCCAATCCTCATGCTAAAATTTAACTGTTTTGATCAATATTGTAAAAAAGAAACAACGCGATAACCATACTAATCTTATGACTGGTTGAATTTGCTTTAAATAATAAAATTTTGCATTTAAATGTTTAAAAAAAAACTAGATAAATAAGAAACTTGCAGTTATTAACAGACCGGACTCTTTTTTCCTGTGATTTCGACTGTTTATATCTGGGATTTGGCCTCAAGATAAGCACTGGAAAAATTTCAGTGTGAAGAGCAAGGGATTAAGGGTAGCATCTAACCTCGCCCCTCCTCTTTTCAAGTATAGAAAATTCCGTTAATTTCAAATTTTAACTATACTCTTTGAGGTTATTTAAAAATATTATTTGATAAATTTAAAGAGTTTAAAAAAAAGTCCCAAGTACCTACTTGGCTTAATTTGGCTCTAGAAGCCTCGATAAATAATTATGTAAAAAAAAAAAATCTAAGTTAGAGATTCTTAAATTGAAGCAATACACAAGTCAAAGTAAAGTATAATGACATTTACAACACTGGAATGAACGCATATTGTTCTAATCTGCACATGTTTGACTTTTGCAGTACCTTTGCATAACCTTTCTCACCCCATGATTCCCCCCAAAAATTCTGAATAAGCCAATACCGTGTGTTATTTTGTTTCCCATAGCCAATTATATTAACAGCAACATTTGGAGTTTTGTCACACATACTGTCTGTATATATTCCAGAAGAGTAAAACAAGAAATTTTCTGAACCATGCATTGCAGCAGAAACAGGACCGCGCAGTAAAGCCGCTTTGATCATCCTTGAAGTTGGAAAAAGTCTTCTATAAGATGAGACAACAGGCTTAAGACAATCAGCAGAACAATTGTTTTTGTTTAAGTATTCCGTTTCATTGCAAAGCCCTTTATTATTTATCATCCACTGCCAAGACGCTACGTAAGATCCACCATCACAACCATAGTTGCTGGTAGCACAATCAATTATTTGCTGCCTGCTAAGCGGTGTAGTTTCACCTAAATTCCTTTTACAGGAGTAATATTCAAGCGATGATGCTGCTACGTAAGCCCAGGAGCCACCACATTGTCCCGTATTACCCACAGGGGTGAGACAAGGGTCATCTCTTAGATCAGTTGTTTTTGGAATCTTAGGAATATTCACGCATTTTATAGTTTGGCTTCTTGAAATTAGGCTTGAATTATGAATATATCCTTTTACTTTTTCCTTCTCCAACTCTGTGTAATCAGAAAATTTGTTCTCACTCATGATGTATGAGTGTTCACCAGTGTTAGCTTTGCCGTTATGGGCTTTAATTGCATTTGTTTTACTAAGCCACATATTTTTTCTAAGGGAATTCATTTGTGGGTTAGGGTATTTCTTTTGAAACATTATTTTATATTTTTCCCATTCATCATCACTCCCTTCAGCGTTCATGCTTGACACAGCTAAAATTAGATAAGCTGTCACTGAAACTTGTAGCATGTTTCCGTAAAATATGAAGGAACTATTCTGAAATAAAAAATAAATTTCATTAAATAAGATATAAAATTAGTCATGAGAAAAGCCCATCTTTTTCTTAGAAATTTAATTAGTAATTTTCTTGGTGCTCTAAAAATATACAAAAGGAAGATTTTTGTTTGTGTTTGATTGACAGCGAGATGTCTCCATCTGGATTTGTCTTGATTTTTATGTGCAACACGTGACACGATCTTGCGAATATCATAGAAGTCACAAATCTATTATACATTGCGATTTCCTGAACCAGCTTCACTAATGTTCTTAAATGAATTAAATCACAATTAATTAAAAAATTCTAAAAGAACAAACGCAGCGTGCCTGGAGGATTAACTAAAGGCATTGGCCAATCCAAGAGCTAGATAGCAGTTTTTGCTAACAATTTTAGGAATTGTTTGACCATCTAGAAAATGATTGCTCCCTGAATCCGTCTGAGAAAAGGGTAATCAAAACTAAATTCCAACTACAACAAATCACCAAAGTTTTAGTTTATGGAATACAAAAATAGCCATCATCATTCCAGCAGTCATATGCCTGCAAATTTTGAGTCTGCCACTGCCAAAACGTAAAATCCTACAAATTCAATATAACCAAAATTTTTGGTAGTTTTTTGAGCCCTTCTTGAAAACCTTGAAATTCTTATCTGGAATATTATCTGCTCTTCTCTCATCCAATATAATTAGCTACTTGAATATTCAACAGCTAAGCCGATTTGTTGATGGAAAGAACTGATGAAGTTGAAGTGACGCTACTATGATGACTACAAGTTCAAAATCACTACAATTCCCACTCAACAACACAAAATGAATTATTACTTTTTCAAAGCGGAAACTGCGCAATAGCTTTCAATACCGCACATATTAACACCACGACGAACTAAAATATACCCCTTCATACCCCAGGAGGTACCCTATGTGTTTTGAACAATCCAATAGAGAGTGCCGTCTATTGAAGTTCCGTAGCCAACGATGATAACTGCATGATTTGCAGTTGTTGTACACTCTTTGTCATCAAAAACTCCTTCTGAATAATATATAAAGTTGTCAATTGCATTTGACAACTGGAATTGCATGCCGCAACTGGGCCTTTTGAAAATGTGCATTTTGATTAGCAATAGCATCT
This sequence comes from Artemia sp. Kazakhstan ARC1039, assembly GCA_029168905.1. Lineage (NCBI taxonomy): Eukaryota > Metazoa > Arthropoda > Branchiopoda > Anostraca > Artemiidae > Artemia > Artemia sp. Kazakhstan ARC1039. The sequence goes on from JAQQPU010022311.1 coordinate 6,466, forward strand.
GCAGACATCAATTAAACTCAGTTACAACATTTTCTTTAAAGCAAGTTGTTTTACAACGATCAGCAATATTTTTGGACTTTGAAGTATATGGGTATTCTTTATCTTCACAAAGTCCACCTGTATTGGCAGCCCAAATCCAACCATTGACATAAAAACCCCTGTCACACCCAAAATTTTTGGTGTCACAGCTTACCAATTGTTGCCGACTATAGAAAACTAGTTCATTAGATTTCTTGTTGCAGTGGAAAAATTCTAAGACTGTACTTGCTACAGATGCTCAGCACGAACCACGACTGCCTTGGTCAAAAACGGTAGACAAACAATCATTTTCTCTATAAACAAAAATAACTGACAAGTTACGTACGGAGGTATTGGTTACATATTCATTTTTGCTAAATCTTGTCAATTCATCTACTATAGTTGAACGCAAGTAGATCTTTTCAACATCATTGTAGTCGGCAAAGGCATTTAACGTCAGAAAAAAGTTTGTTTTCCATCCCTTGCATCGAAGATGTGGTTGCGGATCCGAGAATTCACTCTCTTCCAATACCTCTCCCGTATTCTGTTAATAAAAGGACTAGGATAGAACCTCTTAAACAGTTCTTTGTGTCTCTTCCATGTTGCATTATGAGCTGTGATGTTTATATGTGAAGTTTATATAGGCCTAAGTAGATGCGAAGGCTTCATAAAACTCATTTCACAAAAAAACTTTCCTAGTATGGCTTCAGCTTTTCAAAAGGTATTTAAAAAAAACTGCAGCATTTTTGTTTATTAATAATCATAAAATTTAAGTTGAACTGCTCACCCACATATAGAACAAGATTTAAGGTTACCCAGCATCGAAAACAGAAATGTTCTAAACACAAAGATATTCTTAAACTGAACGTTCGAAAAAAAATAACTCTAATCCAGCGTCTGCTTTGAATTGTTAAGTCCTTTTTGAGTAGCTTCCTTATAAATGGTAAATTTGGCATATAGTCAATGGTCTTAAATGATCACTATCTTCAAAGGTTTCTCCCCACTCCAATGTCTTGAAGAATCCTACGTCCCCTGTAATTGCTCCCCGTAATTGACTAAGGTCAATGTACCAAAGCTGCTGACACAAGCACATGGATTCAACCCTTAGTGTTAGGTCATCTTGATCAAATGATCCTTTTTAATTGTTATACACACCATGTATGGTTATCAACACTACTCTACTGGTTGTTGACATTCACTAGTTGCTACACTCAACTTCTTTTTACCGATTTGCTACCATTTTCCATGCAACCTAGTAGCTTCAAATTGCAGCTATTCAGTCATAATCCGTCGAATGGAATTTATTATGATTTTGGACGGTGTTTGACTCTAAACATTGGGGGGGGGGGGAGGTCTAAACTGAAAAGTACGTTTTATGGCCATTATTTTTCAATATTTTAGCAAGGATAATTAGGACCACCTTGTCACTTTCATCAACAAATTGGTATTTTGTATAATTTAGTTTAATGGTAGTTATCCTTTTAGGCTGAATCCAGATGGAAGCTAGGTGAATGGAGTTTGGGAGCCAATAATTTTTTTTAAACAAGTTGGTGTTATCCAAAAATGATTTGGAAATTTGTTTTTGAAAAATACTAAGAAATTAGTTACTTTTGAACACTACTTTCATGAAAACAATGACATTTTGTTAAGATCTCTTTGATTTTACTTGTCATTGCAAACTGAATCCGTATGGAAAATAAATAAATGAAAATAGTAACCGATTGCTTCGTCCAAAAGAAAGGTACTACTTCTTAAAAATAATAGAAAAAAGAAGTGAGTTTATAGAAATTAATAGGGAATTAATTACTTTCAGAAAAAATTTGTAGTCATCACCCTGCCACTTTAATAAAAAGTGTTATCTCTTTGTCATTTCATTTCTTTGTCATTTCAATTTTTGTCATTTCTTTTAGCGTCAATTAGATAGATAGGTAGATAGATAGATAGATTTGTTATCCAAATAACATTAAAATATTTATGCAACAATCTACAAATCTCCACAAAGACTCCATGGCCAGTAGGAGGGGGACTATGAAAAAGATCAGATAACATTAAACATTTAAACTCTTAACATGTAAAGCATTTTTTTCAAAAAATGGAGAGGAAAAAAAATACTAATATATATTATATATAAAAAAATAAACAAAAAGAAACAAGGAGATCTCATTAAATAAACTTTATCATACTGCAATGAATCATAATATTTATAAATATAACAATAATAATAAAATGGACAGTACTGGTTCCATTGTAACTGAACCACCGTGCAACTGAACCCCAAGAAACTGAACGCCTTTAACTGAACCACCGTGGAACTGAACCACCGTGCAACTGAACCACCGTGCAATTGAACCACCGTGCAACTGAACCCCCGTTTAACTGAACCCCCGTGCAACGGATCCCTCGTGCTACTGAACCCTCACGCAACTGAACCCCCTTTAACTGAACCCTCGTGCAACTCAACCCCCGTGCAACTCTATCCCATTTAACTAAACCCCCGTGTAACTGAACCACCGTACAACTGAACCACCGTGCAATTGAACCACCGTGCAACTGAACCACCATGCAAATGAACCACCGTGAAACTGAACCCTCTTGTAACTGAACCCTCGTGCAAATCAACCACCGTACTTACATTGGGTAATACACAAGTTAGAATCCATACACAGCTACACACGCTCTTCCTCAATCACAATCAATGTAGAGCTTCCCTTTTAAAACCCTCCCAAGAAGTTCTTATTTCCCTTATATATTTCCTTATGACATCTGTCAACTTTATTAGCTGATAACCTGGTTTTCGTTTGGGGTACTTGTCCATTATTCAGAAAACCCCCAAGTTGACTCAATTTGCAGATATACTGGCTGAAACAAGTGAGACGCCTAAAGAATAGATAGGATATATATAGTTTGGGAAATATATTTCCATATGGGGGGGGGGGGTGAGGGTTAAATATAACGGCGGTGCATGCAAAATATAACCTGACCTAACCAAAATACCAACTCTACATATGAAACTTTTAATCAAAACAAAACTACAGCGTGGTTTTGGTAAATGTTTTGCTATTCATATTATTGACTTACAAATAAAGTAAACATACCACTGGATGCCTTTTTCTATGCTCTTTCAAAAAAGGGTAATCATTCAGGATATATATTTGCACATTAGGGGGATGGGGGGAAGTTTAAAATTACCTCTAATTTACATCAGAAAAAAAATTAAATTATATTTGGAAAGTATAATTATTATTTATAAAGTAAAAATTATAAAATAAAATTAGTATATTAGGAAACAGCATAAAAAAGGTATTGAGTGGTATGTTTACTTTAATGGTAAGTCAATTATATGAATAACGAAAAATTTAACGTAGTTTTTCCCTTGAGCCTTAGTTAATTGTCTCCGAATACAGACCGGTTATTGTCTGATCTTGCAGACCCAACTTCTTGTTTTTTTCTGAATAATGGACAAACTCGTTTGGTCCTAGATGGTTGGCAAATAAGGACAATCTTTGGCAATCCTTCAACCGCAATACGTGTCCTAGACCTCACGCACTTTCTATCATTATAGCCCTAGAAAGTGGGATTGAACCACATTTTTGTATAGCTTTAGAACAGCCCTACAACTCTTAACTTAATATCGAACTAGCTACTTTAAAAGTTTCAAGAATATTTCTAGCTATTAATTAAAATAAAACTTTCCGAAAAATAAGTTTTTCAAAGAAAAGTAATAGTCATTTTAAATTTAAGGTCAGCAGATACAAATGCCTGTTAAAATTCAAACTCAAAACAACCAGAAATTACTATTAAACAATAAATGAAACCCAAACGAACAGAAATTAAATAAACACTCATAGCAAAAAATATACAACAAGTATTAATATAAATGAATAAATAGATCTTAAAGCGAGTAATGCTTAGATTGAATATGGAAATAAAGCTTAAAAAGAAAAAAAAATCCTATTGAAGTACAAATGAAACTTAAAACGACCAGAAATTAAATAAATAATAAATGCAAACAAACATACAATAGACATTTCTGTAAATTAATAAATAAATCTTAAAACGAGTGAAACTTAAATTGAATATGCAAATTAAGCTTGAAACAAACAAAAATCACTACAAACAAGAGTTTAGGTATCACCTCCTTCTCTCACTGTAAAAGTCTAAAACCTACTATGTCATTGGCGCTTTACTGAAAACCAATTTTATGACAAATACTTTCTTTTGTACTCAATATTGAAAACAAACAAAAAATTATAGTAACATTTTGAACTGATGAGCTTTCAGCAATTAATATCATTATACATCAAATATTCAGTTTAATTTATTAGCTCTTTTTAAAGTTGTTCAAGATAAACATAGTTTCACTACAAACAAATGTTTGGATACTGCCTCCTTCCTTAACTGTAAATCAAACAGTTCGTGGTAACGAACTGTAAGTAAGGAGCGACCCGGCTCAATGGTAACCGAAACTCTAAAAATCGGAATTTTGATACCAATAGATACATAAAAAGAATCAAATTTTAAATCTGATTTCAAATATATAAGTTTCATCAAGTTTAATCTCACCCATCAAAAGTTACGCGCCTGAGAAAATTTGGCTGATTTTCGAAAAAAGGGGGAAAGACCCCCTAAAAGTTATAGAACCTTAATGAAAATCACACCATCATTTTCAGCGTATCAGAGAACCCTACTGTAGAAGTTTCAATCTCCTATCTACAAAAATGTGGAATTTTCAATTTTTTGCCAGAAGAAAGATCACGGACGCGTGTTTATTTGTTTTTTTGTTTTGTTTTTTTTTCTTTTTCCAGGGGTGATCGTATCGACCCAGTGGTCCTAGAATATGGTGGGAGGGCTCATTGGAACGGAAATTAAAAGTTCTAGTGCCCTTTTTAAATGACCAAAAAAATGGAGGGCAACTAGGCCCCCTCCCACGCTCATTTTTTTCCAAAGTCACCCGATCAAAATTTTGAGATAGCCATTTTGTTCAGCATGGTCGAAAATATTATAACTATGTCTTTTAGGATGACTTAATCCCTCAAAGCTCCCAGGGGGAGGGCTGAAAGTTATGAACTTTACCCAATGTTAACATATAGTATTGGTTATTGGGAAGTATACGATTATTTAAAAAAAAATCAGAAATTAAATATAGAAAAAACAAGTTTTTCAACTGAAAGCAAGGAGCGACATCAAAACTTAAAGCGAACAAAAAAATATCAGCTATATGATTGGGTTCACCTTCTAGTCAATGCCTCGCTCTTTAAGCCAAAGATTTTTTAGTACTTTCATAAGAGCTATTTATTCTAATTAACGGCCTTTGAGATTAAGGGGTTATTTTTAAAGAATTGGAACAAAATTCGAACTTTGGAAAATTTCGTTTAAATTATTCATGCACGGTGAGCCAAAATCAAAATCTGCATTGATTCAAAAACGTTCACAAATGAAATAAAAAAAAACAAGTTTTTTTAATTGAAAGTAAGGAACGACGTTAAAACTTAAAACGAACAGAAATTATTCCGTATATGAAAGGGGCTGTCCCCTCCTCAACGCCTCGCTCTTTACGCTAAAGTTTTTTTTGTTTAAAAAACGATCAGAAATTAAATAAAAAACAAGCTTTTTTAAACTGAAAGTAAGGAGCGACATTAAAAACTTAAAACGAACAGAAATTATTCCGTATATGAAAGGGGCTGTCCCCTCCTCAACGCCTCGCTCTTTACGCTAAAGTTTGACTTTCTCACGACTCTATTTTTTTAAGCAATGAAAAACTTTAGTGTAAAGAGCGAGGCGTTGAGGAGGGGACAGCCCCTTTCATTGATGGAATAATTTCTGTTCGTTTTAAGTTTTAATGTCGCTCCTTACTTTCAGTTTAAAAAACTTGTTTTTTTTTATTTAATAAAAACCAAAAGCCTACTGCGTCATTGGCGCTTAACTGAAAACGAATTATATTAGAAATATTTTCTTTTCTAGTTCTTACAGCATTGAAAATGAAAATAAAACTACAGTGAAATAAATTCTTGAACTGCTGGGTCTTTCAACAATTAATATCATTATGCATCAAATATTCAATTTGATGTTGTTTATACTTTCCAAGACTGTTCAAGACGCATATAGCTTTCAGTAAAGCGCCAATGACGCAGTAAGTTTTGGACGTTTACAGTGAGAGAAGGAGGTGATACTCAAAATATTGTTTGTAGTGATTTTTGTTCGTTTTAAGCTTGATTTTCCTATTCAATTTAAGTTTCACTCGTTTTAAGATTTATTTTTTAATTTACATTAATATCTACTGTATGTTTGTTTGCATTGATTGTTTATTTAATTTCTGTTCATTTTAACTTTCATTTATACTTCAATAGGAATTTTTTTTCGTTTTAAGCTTGATTTTCATGTTCAATCTAAGCATCACTTGCTTTAAGATCTATTTATTCATTTAGATTATTACTTGTTGTATGTTTTACGCTATGATTGTTTATTTAATTTCTGTTCGTTTTGGGTTTCATTTAGTCTTTAATAGTAATTTCTTGTCGTTCTGAATTTGAATTTTAACAGGTATTTGTATCTGCCGAGCTTAAGTTTAAAATGGCCGTTACTTTTCTTTGAAAAACTTATTTTTCGGAAAGTTTTTTTTTAAATTAGTTTTTGTTCGTTTTTACTTACAAAAAGTTTCAAGTTTTTAGAAATTCCTTATTTCAAAATCAAACTTAAAAAAAGATCAAATGTTCATCAAAATATCAAAACTGGTATCAAAGGAACAATATCGAAGTGAAAAAATGGGTTTGTGTCAACCTCGCAGTTTTTATTATCTGATATTTGAACTGCTTCTAACAAATTGGCCATCTCAAAATTTATATTTCATGCATTTGGGGAAAGAGGGGCGTGGGGGGGGGGGGGGGGCTAGTTCCCCTCCAATCTCTTTTGAATCTAAAAAACTGAACCAGAACTTTCAATTTCCAATCAAATAAGCCGTCTCTGAAGTTTTTACGAGCATCCCTTCAATAAGAACCATATATTCCCCCAGGGCAGTAGTAGTGATATAACGCTAGAAAGCGGGGTGTCTCCCTATATAGCTATAACGATAGAAAGCGGGGTGTCTCCCTATATAGCCATAACGCTAGAGAGCGGGTGTCTTCCATATAGCTATAATATAAGGTAGCAGAGTGTCGCCCGCCAATACAAGCAGACAGTGTAATGACCGGAATTCAACCACCGTAATCTGTGTTCAAAGTGCGTGATGTTTCCTTTGTTTGAAATTGTGAAATTCTTTTTTGTAATTTAATTTGTTAGGCATGGTTGACTTATGTTTAACCTTGAACTAATTTACATAAATTAATTTATTATTAATTAATTTACATAATTACATTAATTTCTAAAATTACATTTTTTTTATTTTTTATTTATTTTTTTTACATCTATTATTAATTAATTTATGATTTGTTACATTCCAAGTATCTTCCCATTGATTTATATGACATTTGTGTTTGATGTAGGAAACGAACGTGAGACCCGTGATTTCCTAAGGTAAAAGAACGACACGTTAATCGACTGAACCAACAAGCCATTGAACATATTATGATTTTAGAAATACATCCAATGAATTGT